>ML803556.1:128206-142197 GCA_009831015.1 Picea engelmannii | reverse complement strand
GGGAATCAATTGTAAAGGTCAGATGACTCCATAGCCCAATGGTACAAGCCAGATGACTCCATGCCCAATACTAAAGGCGACCTGAACTACTAGGTTCTTGGAAACCTCGCAAGGAGGTCTCCATCCCAGTTGGAGCCAGTTGTTAGTGATCAAAATGAACTGGTATTTTGATGAATGTTTTCATCACTCTTCACTTGATTTATTAGTTTCTTCAGTCTTTTGGCTAGTGTCTTAACCTCCATATTTTTATCAAGCTCCTGATTGATTACGTTTGCCCAAAAATCCTTTGGCTTCATCCTCTTGACCTGTGAATAAATGGTTAAAAATATCGTTTGAACTCTGCACATTCTATTCTTGAGTTTGATGTATTCCTAGTTTTTTTTATTTAAGATTTTTATTAAAAGTTGAGCATGATTTTAAATGGCTTTATCCTAGACTAAATTTAAAGTTCTAAGTCCAAATCTAGTCCTCATCCTACGTATAAATCTATGCCAAGGTCTACAAAATTACATTTCAAGCTTAGCGCACCAAACCATATTTCAAGTCATGAGTCAACACATAAGTTGACATACAAGCTAAGGCTACATGCTACTAAACCCATACTAAATCCAAGCAACGAGTTAAAGCTATATGTGTTATTCTTATGCTATAATGCTAGCTATGAGTCATGCTAAATTCCAAATCCACATGCCACATCAGAACTTCGTGCCTAACTATCATGCTAAGACAAAGCCACATATTTAACCTTTAAAAACTATTATGAACACCAAGCCAACACATATATTTATATCTCCTATCGATTCTATTAAAGCCTCGAGCCAGTCCTATGTCAAGTTGATAGGTTAAGTCAAGTCAGACCTTTAGTCTACCTATTTAACTCAAGACATGTGTCACCAAAATCCACCAATGAGCATTGAGCTCTTATCAATTGAGGTTGGTTGTCAAAATTATGTAAGTATATCATGCAGAGTTTTGATTTGTACATACACAGCTGGCAGTTTTAAAAATAGTGAGAGTCATCGGCATGACAAGTCGACAGGTTGAAGATTATTTGAAAGAGGAATCCACAAGATGGTCTCTCTTGTCATATCTCGTCGACAAATCAGGAACAAGCACCGAGTTCATCTATTGGAGATTGCAAGGCATCTAGATACGTGTCATTTGCATTTGCAGACAGAAAAATACATGCGTAGGTGTCTTTGAGTAAGTATAACTGGGTTTTTAGACGTTTGACAGATCAGAGGCATCAGATCATGGTGTAGAGCTACCAAGATACCCATGAAAAAGTGGATATAATTCAAAGTTTCTATGTTGCTCTAAATCAGGCAAATCACCTTGGGGTTTCATTCAACCAAGATAACAGATCAAGCACTCTAGGACACGACCAGGAGAGTCAAAACCACATGGTAAACCAATGTCAAGACAGGGCATACACGAGCCAAATCCAAGGTTGAGGTCGCATAGGAACTTCAAATCCATATGTCAAATAGATAAGCCACACAAGCCCAGTTCAAGTGCCAAGCTTCCACATTACTCATCATTTACATGAAGGGTATATGGGTGTAAATAAAGGTTCTAGATTTCTAAATCTCGATAATATATGAGATCTTACCTTCTGAACAAAATAAACACAGATTGAAATGCAAGTGGTCGTTCACTAGAGCTGCGTTGTCGACAGTCACAGCAAATGGAGGATGATGGTAGGGTAGTTGTTCTCAAACATGGAGATATTATTGATGATTCAAAACAAAATGAGGATGGCCTCTCTACTAGCGTTTCCCCCATGGTACGTATACATAACCCTTATGCCAGATGCTAAGCAATTGTATAGGTTGCCAGGTGCCCGATCTATGTGGTAGAAGTCTTTAACAGCTTCATCCACGGTGAGAAATCACAATGAAATGTCTAGAACTACACAGAATGAATTTGTAGCTGAGTTTGAGGATGATCCTGATCGTATTCTTAGTGGAACTCTCATTGAAAACAGTTGCACTATTTCAGCATGAGTGGAGGTCTAAAAGTTCTATCACCTTTTTTGGGAGGCAGACACCAAAGCCCTTCACAACAGTGCAAAGGTGGGGTTATCTCTGATTTTGAAACCTTGAAGAAGTTGTCATAGAGATTCTACAGTTAAGGGATGCCTCAATAATTATGGAAAACAGTAAAAGCGCTTGACGCCTGCATATCATCTAGAATATGATTTGGTTAGACTGATCATACATAGTAGAAATGTCTCAGGTCGAAGCTATAAATCAAATAGCAGGCACCAGACCATCTGCGAGAAGGGACTACAAGGAAATATCATTACTATCCATAATCGCCAGGCCAAATTAAGAACATAAATTTCCCAATGATTGTATGTGTTGCAGCATCGTTGTATGTGTTGCAACATCGTTGATGCAAACAATGAATTTGGTTTAATCACGAAAGGTTTTATTTTTGGCCAAAACAGAGCTTTCACCAGCACAAGAAGAACATCTACAAACAGTTAGTCGTTGAAAAGCAAAGCTTTCATCGGCTAACTAGCAAATTTCAAGGCAGAAGAGCTGGTGAAACCGCAGATAGGGCAAAGAAGTTGTATTTTTTCCCAGATCCAAGTTTTTCTTAATCAAACGCCTGGAGGAGGGTTTCAAAATATGGGCAAAAATTAAACACGTCATATTTAAGGTTCTGTTATGATGTTTGAGGTGTTTAGCAAGGTGGCAAAGTGGAATTAACTACCTATTTTCTGGGCCCACAAACAATTTTTTGCTAAAAGTGGCAAATTCGACTTATCTTATCTTCTATGGATATTCAGCAGCATTGGAATTCTTTCTACACTTGTCAATGTTTGTAAGGATATGAAGATCATCAAAGATGAGGAGATGGCCTAGTTTTTAGGATCTCTTCCTATTTTCTTGTGTCAGTTTTGATTATCAAATTTGATCCTCTTTTATAGGATCTCAGTTATTTTGTAAAGGCTATAAATGCCTATCTTTTTCACATACCTCGGGTCCGATTTTGGATACAGGAACTACATCTTTGTAACAAACTTTTCATATGATAATACAGATCACAAGTTTCTCTCTCTATTAATGTCAGATTTCCACCATTCTTTTGTACTCTTATTCAAGTTGTTTTAACTGCAAAATGATTTTCATGCCATTAGTCAGTTCATAACTTGATTAATAGTTTCTTGCATTGTTTATTAAACCCATCATTGTGTATCTGGTTTATAAGCATTGTCTTAGTGATCAAAATGAACTGGTATTTTGATGAATGTTTTCATCACTCTTCACTTGATTTATTGTTTTCTTCAGTCTTTTGGCTAGTGTCTTAACCTCCATATTTTTATCAAGTTCCTGATTGATTACTTTTGCCCAAAAATCCTTTGGCTTCATCCTCTTGACCTGTGAATAAATGGTTAAAAATCTCATTTGAACTCTGCACATTCTATTCTTGAGTTTGATGTATTCCTAGTTTTTTTTATTTAAGATTTTTATTAAAAGTTGAGCATGATTTTAAATGGCTTTATCCTAGACTAAATTTAAAGTTCTAAGTCCAAATCTAGTCCTCATCCTACGTATAAATCTATGCCAAGGTCTACAAAATTACATTTCAAGCTTAGCGCACCAAACCATATTTCAAGTCATGAGTCAACACATAAGTTGACATACAAGCTAAGGCTACATTCTACTAAACCCATACTAAATCCAAGCAACGAGTTAAAGCTATATGTGTTATTCTTATGCTATAATGCTAGCTATGAGTCATGCTAAATTCCAAATCCACATGCCACATCAGAACTTCGTGCCTAACTATCATGCTAAGTCAAAGCCACATATTTATCCTTTAAAAACTATTATGAACACCAAGCCAACACATATCTTTATATCTCCTATCGATTCTATTAAAGCCTCGGGCCATTCCTATGTCAAGTTGATAGGTTAAGTCAATTCAGACCTTTAGTCTACCTATTTAACTCAAGACATGTGTCACCAAAATCCACCAATGAGCGTTGAGCTCTTATCAATTGAGGTTGGTTGTCAAAATTATGTAAGTATATCATGCAAAGTTTTGATTTGTACATACACAGCTGGCAGTTTTAAAAATAGTGAGAGTCACCGGCATGACAAGTCGACAGGTTGAAGATTATTTGAAAGAGGAATCCATAAGATGGTCTCTCTTGTCATATCTCGTCGACAAATCAGGAACAAGCGTCGAGTTCATCTATTGGAGATTGCAGGGCATCTAGATACGTGTCATTTGCATTTGCAGACAGAAAAATACATGCGTAGGTGTCTTTGAGTAAGTATAACTAGGTTTTTAGACGTTTGACAGATCAGAGGCATCGGATAATAATGTAGAGCTACCAGGATACCCATGAACAAGTGGATATAATTCAAAGTTTCTATGTTGCTCTAAATCAGGCAAATCACCTTGGGGTTTCATTCAACCAAGATAACAGATCAAGCACTCTAGGCCACTACCAGGAGAGTCAAAACCACATGGTAAACCAATGTCGAGACAGGGCATACACGAGCCAAATCCAAGGTTGAGGTCGCATAGGAACTTCAAATCCATATGTCAAATAGATAAGCCACACAAGCCCAGTTCAAGCGCCAAGCTTCCACATTACTCATCATTTACATGAAGGGTATATGGGTGTAAATAAAGGTTATAGATTTCTAAATCTCGATATATATATATGAGATCTTACCTTCTGAACAAAATAAACACAGATTGAAATGCAAGTGGTCGTTCACTAGAGTTGCGTTGTCGACAGTCACATCAAATGGAGGATGATGGCATGGTAGTTGTTCTCAAACATGGAGATATTATTGATGATTCAAAACAAAATGAGGATGGCCTCTCTACTAGCGTTTCCCCCATGGTACATATACATAACCCTTATGCCAGATGCTAAGCAATTGTATAGGTTGCCAGGTGCCCGATCTGTGTGGTAGAAGTCTTTAATAGCTTCAGCCACGGTGAGAAATCACAATGAAATGTCTAGAACTGCACAGAATGAATTTGTAGCTGAGTTTGAGGATGATCCTGATCGTATTCTTTGTGGAACTCTCATTGAAAACATTTGTACTATTTCAGCATGAGTGGAGGTCTAAAAGTTCTATTACCTTTTTTGGGAGGCAGACACCAAAGCCCTTCACAACAGTGCAAAGGTGGGGTTATCTCTGATTTTGAAACCTTGAAGAAGTTGTCATAGAGATTCTACAGATAAGGGATGCCTCAATAATTATGGAAAACAGTAAAAGCGCTTGACACCTGCATATCATCTAGAATATGATTTGGTTAGACTGATCGTACATAGTAGAAATGTCTCAGGTCGAAGCTATAAATCAAATAACAAGCACCAGACCATCTGCGAGAAGGGACTACAAGGAAATATCATTACTATCCATAATCGCCAGGCCAAATCAAGAACATAAATTTCCCAATGATTGTATGTGCTGCAACATCGTTGTATGTGCTTCAACATCGTTGATGCAAACAATGAATTTGATTTAATCACGAAAAGTTTTATTTTTTGCCAAAACAGATCTTTCACCAGCACAAGAAGAACATCTACAAACAGTTAGTCGTTGAAAAGCAAAGCTTTCATCGACTAACTAGCAAATTTCAAGGCGGGAGAGCTGGTGAAACCGCAGATAGGGCAGAGAAGTTGTATTTTCGCCCAGATCCAAGTTTTTCTTAATCAAACGCCTGGATGAGGGTTTCAAAAGATGGGCAAAAATTAAACATGTCATATTTAAGGTTTTGTTATGATGTTTGAGGTGTTTAGCAAGGTGGCAAAGTGGAATTAGCTACCTATTTTCTGGGCACACAAACAGTTTTTTGCTAAAAGTGGCAAATTCGACTTATCTTATCTTCTATGGATATTCAGGAGCATTGGAATTCTTTCTACACTTGTCAATGTTTTGAAGGATATGAAGATCATCAAAGATAAGGATATGACCTAGTTTTTAGGATCTCTTCCTGTTTTCTTGTGTCAGTTTTGATTATCAAATTTGATCCTCTTTTATGGGATCTCAGTTATTTTGTAAAGGCTATAAATGCCTATCTTTTTCACATACCTCGGGTCTGATTTTGGATACAGGAACTACACCTTTGTAACAGACTTTTCATATGATAATACAAATCACGAGTTTCTCTCTCTATTAATGTCAGATTTCCACCCTTCTTCTATACTCTTATTCAAGTTGTTTTAACTGCAAAATGATTTTCATGTCATTAGTCAGTTCATAACTTGATTAATAGTTTCTTGCATTGTTTATTAAACCCATCATTGTGTATTTGGTTTATAAGCATCGTCTTCTTCACCCACTTAAAACTATTATTTGATTATTGATCCTTGAGGGCATTGGTTTATTTGATTATTCATTTTGAGTGTCTGGATATCATATTGTAGTTGAGTTATTCCATTGATCCACACATACAAAAACACAAAAATAAGTTTACTTTAAGTTACCAAGCATCTTTGACTTGCAACCTCAAAGAGTTTCTTGGAGTGATAACACATGGAATCCTGGAATTTCCACCGACAGGGGGAAACCCCTTTTTTCTTTCATGTTTAGAGATGTCGCAAGGAAACCCTCTACGTTGATGGGTTGAAACCCTTTTGTGGCCAAGATGTAGCTAATTGTAACATGACTCTAGGTCCCCAACCATGGCATCAAAGGAAACCATTCTAGCGGTAAAACTAAACCCTCTTCCTGTTGATCTAGCTGACTATATCTCGAGGTCGTATTTGTGCCCAAAAACAAGTCCCCAAAATCGAGCACGTGGTTATTCCACAAAGAAGAAACCGAGACAGATTCAAGACAGGAATAAAGTCAAAGTAGGCTTTGTTCGAGCACCAATGTTGAAACCCTCTCCCCGAGCCTGTATCTAGAAACCCTATATTTTCTCGACATGAAGTGGGTTGGGGGAGGCACAGGCCTTTGCCAACTGATACATGGATCAAATTCCAAATGAGGAAAACCCTAACTATATGTCATTCCACTACTATGTCCCTCACAACTGACAACAATATCACCGGTCTCCATCCCTAAGCCACTTGACACTGGCCAAATATCACTTCTAAAAAATCTTTAGTAAAATCCACGTAATCCTCCTCCAACGTTCTGAAAAACCCTGAGAGAGATGCCTCCCCCCATTGGAACTCCACTCTAAAATCCTCAACAAAATTTAATCATCTATATCCCAAACTCCTACATAATCTTTCCATGCATTATGTATCATATCTAACACTACATATGATTTTATTTGCAAGACACTTTGGGTACAAAGCTCTTAGCTTGGTTTAAAAGCAATATTGTTTTGTTTGGGTTATTGGCATTACTCTACAAAGCACCCATGCTCAGTAATGATGGTTGTATGCCATGTTTCAAAGGTGGATTGTCTTCAAGAAAGCTCGACATTACAAAGAAAAGGTGTTGTCATGACAACTACCCATGTTCCTTATTCTTGATTGCCTTATTTAAAAGATGATTTGAATTCATTTATTTTGCAATGAGAGCTCTTGTTGGGATGTTCTATTGTATATTTACATTGTATTCAATTAAATGTTGTTGACATGATTCTTAATAGTTATACTTATATATTAGCTAGCTTGTTTCATGATTTTTTGTTGCCTTGAAAAAGATTTGTAAATAGAGAATTTAGTTAAGCTTCTTTAAGTTACTTGTATTTGTAATTAGTATTAACAAATTGGTTATTGGTTTTGATTTCATGGAGATTCATAGACTTGATTCTCTACTATTTAGTTATTTATCTATGAGTTAAGACTAATTCTATGGTACAATACATTAGTATTGCAGTTGTTAGAAAGAGTATGTTACTTATGTGCCATTCCTAGAGGTGGAAATTTGGGCCAACACCTTATTTGTGATTATTAAAAGTTTGAGCTAAAACTAATTAAACCTAATAACACACATTTCCACGTTTTAGTGGATTAAAAGAAAGTGTTCACTCTAAAATTTAAATAATAGATGATAAATAAATAACGCTAAGCATAAATTACTACAAAACAACATTGCATTTTAGGATAGGATACTCACTTCAAACTAGCCATGGTGAAGTGAAAAACATGACTTCCAAATTTTTATTAACATGACTTCCAAATTTTCATTAACTTATCAAACGATAATTCTATATGCCTTTATGAAAATATCTCTATAGATAAGGAGGAGCTTTATGAAAATATCACTATAGATAAGAAGGAGAAGAGGAACAAAGTACAACCATTAAAACCAAAAGTTAAGGACCATAGGAGATTCCATTAAGTTAGGGACCCTAAGAGATTTCAAAAGTTAAGGACCATAGGAGATTCCATTAAGTTAGGGACCCTAAGAGATTCCATGAGGCAAACTTGACACAAAATGGGGACCTGAGTGGTGAGTGCACCACTATGTAGGCAAGCTCATCTCCACCTCAAGAACATGAGGTTAATGATGTGGTCAAACTCTAGATATAATATTCTTAAAATGGATGAATAATTGCAACGTACGAATATGCCAACTCATAAGCGCCCACATGAGAACATGTGAATAATTCTTATTAATGTATAGACACTTTTGTAAAGGGATTCGAGGCATGGAATGAAATCAATAAAAGAAGAGATGCTCCATGTCACAAAATCATGTCAGGTTCTTGGGCTATGGAAAGCTTTAAAATCAATTTGTGGGTGAGTAAGAGGTACAGGTATTTGAAGGTGACGAGAATATCATCATTTGCTCAGGCTTCAACAGTAGCAGCTTGTGAAAGCAAGTAGAGGAGATCAAGATCAAGGTGCAGCTTTTATTGCTAGGGTGCGAGGATTGGGGTTTTGGGTATTAATAGAGAAAATATATAAAAGAGTGTATGGGAAATTTGGGAAAACCTCCATCGCTGAAAGAGCAAGCCGTAATCTTGGGAAGACGTCTATCATGGCGTAATGACATAAATCCTCCAACGCTTCATGAGCTTATGGGGATTTTGGGAAAACCTCCATTGCGGCCGGAGCAGATCCCGATCGTTCAGAAGCTTCTATCGCTGCGTGGTGACAAAAAGCTTCCATCGGTAGAGGAGCTTCCGGAGATCTTGGAAAAGCCTCCATCAGTGGAGGAGCAGATCGAGATCTTGCAGAGGTTTTTATCGCTGCGTGGTGAAATGAAGCTTCCACCGCAGCGTGGGAAGATAAAAGGGAAGATATTCAAAAGCGTCGTGCATGCTGTGCTGTTTGTGGGGCGCCTTAAATCTTCGGGAAAATCGACACCCTAGCCTGAGCTTCAACTGGTGCAGTCCCAAAGGCGAGTACTGCATAACCTAATCTTGCGCAAAATTATTCATATAAATCACTGATTTGATTTCAACTGATTTTCTAACATGAGATCACTCTTATTTCCTGCACAGATGGAACATCCCAAAGCTTAATCGAGTATTTAATACAGATAATGTACTGAGCAGGAAGGTTACATGACTGCGGTATGATTTTATGATTTTAGACATGTTATGAGTATAATGAGAATTTAGTATCTTGGATGTTTTTTTATGGAAATAAATATTTTATTGTATTGAAAGCTATTACGTAGTATTGATTAACTATAGTTTAAAGAATGGTTAAAGATATGTGTTTCTTTTTAAGAAATTACAAGTTCAAATTTAAAGGAGTAGGGTATGTATATCTTAATAGACCTTATCAATTAAATGGTTGAAAAAAGAAATCTTATACACCAATTTAATCGCTGACTTGACCGTTAGCAAGTATAATCTCATGTATTAATAAATACGCGTTAGCAAATATAATCTCATGTATTAATAAATGCAACGTTTGACATAATTACAGTGTTATGTCAGTTATTGAGAGCATTTTTAAGGATGTAAATTGGAATTGCATGGAGATTCATAGTCTTTCTTGGTGTTTTAGATAGTGTCTTGGAAATCTTTTTGAAGATTGAGACAAAATCCTATATTCATGTACTGGTAATTGATATTAAAACTGTAAAGTTGCACAATTTTGAATTGATTGATGTGTGATAAGTTTCAAGAGTTTTTTATCTTACATACTTGGTTTCTGGTTTTTTTCTTTTTGTTATAGGTTATAATGTTTTCTTTCTTTTCGTTATAGGTAGTGTAACTTAGATTTGTGCACTTTTAAAAAGATGTTTTGTGTAGTTTAGTATGAGGGAGATGTGTAATTCTTTATGTGCTTAACATTGAACATGGAATTGATACGTAACATTTAAAAAAATCAAAAAAAAAATTCAATATCACTTATAAATAAAATATTTTAATATCCATTTTAAATAAAATAATTCTATATAAACTTTATAGAGAAAGAGAGTTTGAATAATTGAAAGTAGGTATGTGTTTTCTACTTCTCAATATGAGGGAGATGTATAATTTCTTCAATGTTTAATATAGAGTTTACTTGTAGCATTTAAAAAACTATTAATAATATTTTTTTCTCTCAAAATAAAAAAATTTCTACTCAACAAGAAGGTTTACACTATTCATTAATGAATTGGTGATGAATTTAAACACCATTTCAATGATTATTAGTTTTAGTTTATGATGTGAGTCCCAATTTTCCATGTAAATATTTAATAATCTCGGATAGTTATTTAATCAATTATATCAATCCAATTTTCCATATAAATATTTAATAATCTCAAATAATTATTTGATCAATTATAACATCACAAATAATTTAGACACCATTTTGAAGATGTATTGTAGATTTAATAATTAAAAACAAGTGTATTTTTCTAAAAAAATTCTCAAATTCAAAGAAAATAAGATCATACAAATAAAAAGTTCAGCATAAGCATAAGCAATTGTTAAAAATATATTTCATATATTTATTTTTATTTTTTTAATTTTAAAATTACTTTATATACACATGTTAAAAAAATTAATTTTAAATTAATTGTATCCTATATATCATATGACTTTAAACCTATTTTAAAACTTTAAGCCTATTTTTTTTTTATTAATTTCACTGAAAAGTTTTAACAACTTGAAGGGATTGTAAGAAAGTCTTGACTACCTTCTTTCAAGGATTGACTTGCTTCCCTTCTAGTGGTTCGTGACCTTTCCTAAGGATTGGTGCAATTTTGCCTTAACGGTTGGTGCAACCAACCCTATGGATCGGCTTGTGGCTATCCTTATTAGTCAAAACATGGTTTCCTAAGGCCCCACTTGTGGTTGTCCATAGTTTAGCTCATGGGCTCCTTAGGGTAATATTTATTGTTTCCATTAGGATGGCCCACGACCTTTCCACAATGGTTTGGACATGACCTTTCCATTTTTGGTTGCCCATGCAACTCTTCCTTCTACAAAATTATGTAGTTTTGTTATAAATTAAGTGGGTTTGCCCCTTGATAAAGTTAGAAGTGAAATTTTGGGTACTACCCAAGGAGTCCTTACAAATAATTTAACAACCATTGTTGATGATGGGAGCATTCAAGAAACCCTTAATAAAGGGTGGCTCACAAGTACTTACAAAGAATTTAAAAAGCATTTAAGAAACCCTTAATAAAGGGTGGCTCACAAGTACTTACAAAGAATTTAAAAACCATGGTTGATGATGGGAGCATTCAAGAAACCCTTGATAAAAGGTCTCTCGAAGCTTCATTGGGGTGTGAGGTGGTTAGGTTTTGTTTGGAGCATGCAACATCCATTGCAAATACCTTCCTAACATTAGATGTAGTTGTAGTTGAGATAATGAGACATAACTTATTATTTTTCCAAACCATTATATATAAAGTCATGGCATTTAATACATTATTCATATTATATAAATTCATAACAAATAATAATGAATATCAATGATGTATTTTTTTTTATAGAAACTATCAAACTAGTATGGAAATAATTACTATTAATTTTTTTGAGTAAATAGTTTAATCTTAATATGAAATAATTATGATCAATCTTAAAAATCTATATTTCCAAATTAAATTTAGTAGTAAAAAGAACAAATGGTTTTTTAAACTACTAAACATGTTATAAAATAACAACAATTAATGACTTATTAAACTAGTAAAAATTGTACAATCTATGATTAATAGTATCTCTATTAATAATTAATTAGTTGTTAGTAAATTTAATTATGTTGTAGTTGTTTCTCTCCAAATAATAGTTTATATAAATGTTTTATCTTTTTTTAATAAAAAAAATTCTCAAAATGTATATTTAGACACTTATGAGTTAGCTAAGATGAATTTGGTCTAATGTGTCTTTAAGTAAAGTGTGTTTCTTTCGAATGCATTACTATGCATTTGTAGTTATATAATATAATAGTTAAGCTATGTTTTAGAAATAAAGCGATCTAACCATTCATATTCCCATTGATTCTAACAACTATATTGATATATGGTTTAACACTCGATTGGTCCATGATATCTATTTAAAGAACATGGAGGGTCATTTGTCGAAGATCGATTGTGAGAAACTCTTATGTCTAGTATTTTTATTTTGCATTAATATATTTCCCCAAGTGGCCACGTTAGCAAGGGTTGTGGACCTCTTCCCTCTTTGATGGTTTTAACCACACAAACTACTAGCGTATTGATATTTGATCTATTTGTGTGAGCAGTTGCTTAAAGTGTTCATCATGTGTGAAAATACTAAATTTTTTCAAACATGGTATCATAAACATCCATATGAAGACCTGCTCTTATTGTTGATCCAAGATCTTGAACTTGTGTCACCGCATACATCAAAATATTTTTTAATTCTACTATTGTTGTGTATTTTTGGGTTGAATGGGATATTCTATTGAGTTCAATGTGTTTCTTTCATTTGGAAACACTTTTTGTTTCACCTGGGGTTGAGTGGGCTATTCCATTGAGTTCTATGTGTTTCTTTCATTTGGAAACACTTTTTGTTTCACCTGTAAAAGTTTTAGTTTGCTTAAAATATGAACTTTTTTGTGAGATCCGAAGGTACATAGTTTCATCATACATCTCAAATTTTTTTATTGAGTTAATATTTCAGTTTTTGTGTTTGTATTCCCAGTTTGCTACTCCTTTTGGTCTACATATGCTCTTTTTCATGTGCTCTATGAGATCTCGTTAATTTAGAAACATAACAGAAAACTTTTTATTTTCCACATATGCTCTTTTCTTTGTGCTTAATGTGACATTAACAAATAAAAAACATATATAAAAAATCAATTTACTTTCTTCAAAATTTAACTTTTTTTGGTGTACCGCTGAAATATTTTACATATGAAAAAAAAGGGTTTTGGGGGTAAGCATACACTTAAAGATTAAAAAAATAGAGGAAAAAAAAAGAAAAAAAGAGGAAGCCCTTCCTTCATTCACAACACTTGATATATATTTTTCATTATTTCACTTAGTTGAAAGTTACTTTGTTATACCTATCTATGGCAGAGTATATTGTAATTTCTTTGGAGTAAAATTGTTTTGACTTTCAATTAGTTGGTTTTGACACACAAAAAAAAAATTAAGTTTTTCAATGGTTGTGAAATAAATATATATTAAACTAAATATTTGAAAATTACAAAAGAAATTTCAAATTTTTAAAATATCATATTTTGGTTTTATGATTGGCTAAAATTATTGGTATGACTTAAATGAAAATAAATAGTATCCAATTTAATTTTGATCATAAATATATTCTAACATAGTGTTTTCTCAACTCCATCAAATCGTTTAATAAATTGACCCCATTATTATATTATATACTCGTTAATAAATTGGCTCACTTTTTGTCTTTTCGTCTCTGGACTACTTGCTCTGTTAATCCATGTTGTACATCCATCGCAATCAATAGGACACACGGAAACCAAAAATGCCATTAAAATGACCACATTCATATTCATTTCGATCCAAATTGTTCCAATATGATGCAACATACGTTGCTATGGCCCTTTGGATAAAGCTTGACAAAGTTTCTATGTATTTTTCAAGTAATTGAGACCATTGTTATTGTACTTTATTGCACACCTCTCTTATACTAACCTATTGTTTCTCAAAAAAAAA
>ML803556.1:109716-128184 GCA_009831015.1 Picea engelmannii | reverse complement strand
AGGGGGTGAAGAGAGAGTGATATTGATTGTGAGAGGAAGGGGGAAGATAGAGGGAAGGGAGGGTAGAGATATATAAAGAGAGATATGGGGGGGAGAGTAGAGGAGAGAGAGAAAGAGAGAAGAGATGATGGGAGGGAGGGGTGAAGATAGAGGGAGGAGGGGGGTAGAGAGAAAATGTGAGAGTGTGAAAGGGGGTAAGATCAAGAAAGAGAGGGGGGTTGGACAAGGACAGGGTGGAGAGAGAGTGGGATTGATTATGAGAGGAACAAGGGAGATAGAGGCAAGGGGGGATAGAGAGATATTAATAACTTAATGGGGGATAGAAAGTGTGTGTGTGAGAATGTGGGAGGAAGAGAGAGGTAGATAAATAGGGGAGGTAGATAGAGATAGACAAAAGATGGAGGTAGAGAGTGAGTGTGTTAAAGTGTGGGAGAGAGAGGAAGACATAGAGGGGTGATAGAAAATGTGTGTGAGAGAGTGCGGGAGGTAGACAGAGGAAGACATAGAGGAGGGATAGAAAGTGTGTGTACGAGAGTGTGGGAGGGAGAGAGAGGAAGACAAAGATGGGAGGTAGAGAGTGAGTGTGTTAGAGTGTGGGAGGGAGAGATAGGAAGACATATAGGGGGGGTATAAAGTGTGTGTGGGAGGGAGAGAGAGAAATTCATAGTAAGGCAATAGAGATATTGTGCGAGAGTGTGAGAGGGAGAGAGATGAAAATAGAGAGGGGGGTAGAGAGAGAGGTAAATGTAGGAGAGAGCGGTAAATGTAGGAAAGATAGAGGAGAGATAGTGACACAGAGGGGAAAGAGATTGTGTGTGAAAGGGAGAGATAGCAAGACAAATAGGAGGGGTAGAGACAGAGAGGGAGGAGGGGGGGAGAGAGAAAGAAAAATAGGAGGGGTATAGACAAAGTGTGAGAGGGATGAGAGGGAGAAAGAGAGGGGGCGTAGAGAGAGGGATAGTGAGAGGAAGGGAAGCAAAGAGGGAGACATAGAAAGGGGGTAGAGAGAGAATGAGAGGAAGTGGGGGATACAGAGGGAGACATAGAGGGGGAATAGAGAGAGAAATAGGGGCAGAGAGAGTGAGACTAAGACTAACAATGAGGAGAGAGAGAAAGGGTGGAATATAGGTGGAAGACAAAGGGGAGTGAGGGACAAATGGGAAGAGAGAGAGAGAGAGAGAGGGAGAGTGGAAGAGAGGGGGGATAGAGAGTGTGTGTGTGTGATAGTCCGAGGCATGTCAAGGTAAGGTCTAGTTCTAGGTCTTTCCATGCCTTGTGATGTCTAAATCTTACCATTTCTAGATCTTTTTTTTTTAACTAAAACGGATATTTTTTATTTTTTATTTTAGTACCGGTTGGGCTAGGCCAAATCAGCCATCATTACAAGGGAACAACTTCCTTCTTAACCAAAAAATAACATGTCCCATTCTTACAGATCTATGAGAAGAGGAAGAGCCAATTCTACGGGATGGGAACCCACAGGGGGGCTTCATCATTTTTGTTGAATGCACCTAGAGGCAATAGGCAGCCCATGTTCGCCTTTGCATCTACTTCCTTGTTCGATCTATGTAGGATGTGGAAAAAGAGAGAGGAGGAGAAATCTTGCAACACTTGTCACAGCCTTTGCAATGTCTTATTGATCATTGGATTGTTGAAGTGATCATTCGAATTTAAAATCTTTATCAAAATTTTGGAGTCTCCAAAAACTTGTATTTCTTTATTACCATTTTCATGCACTATCTGACAAGCTTTTAGCAACCCAAGAATTTCAGCCTGGTTATTTGTTCACTAGCCTAATCCCCAATTGAAGCTATCTTTTCGGGATCCATCTGAGGAGTAAATCACTTTGCTTGCTCTTGTGTTCCCTGGGTTTCCTTTGGAGGCACCATCGAAAAAAACGGAGGCTATGCCTTGCCTCCTCCACCAAGATTGAAAAAGTGCATATGTGTCTCACAAACGCCATCCTAGGGTGATAGAGGGACGAACAGAGGATTTTTTTGTGTCCCAGAAAGTGAAGGTTCCTATCCATTTATTTTCTTCAGGGAGGAGAGTATTTTCGTACTTGAAGGAATGGTTAGCAATTGTTTCAAGAAGGAGATATTTTTCTTTAGCGACCACCATTGGGGAGGAAGACTAAGTGTTGTTGAAGATATGTTTGTTTTTGGACAACCATAGTTTCCAACAAATGTATTTGGGGATGGCCTACCAAATTCTTTTCCAAATTGAACTGCTTTGAACCTATTGAGGATAGTGTGCCTTCCAGGAGAAGAATAAGGTAACCATTGTAATCTTCTTTGGAACTATGGCATTGAGACCTTGAAGGGAGATCTTCCATACTTTTTGGGAGAATGGACAGTCCACAAACAGGTGATCCATCGTTTCAAGAGCATTAAAACACACAGAACATCTATGAGGACCAATAATGCCTCTTTTTTCCATATTTTCTCCTGTCAATACTTTCCTATGTAATAAAACCCAGCAGAAGAAGTTTATTTTGGGAAGGTTGAGAGGATCCTAGACCTGCTTCCAGAGGGTCGTTGTCTCGATCGACGCTTGGGGGATTGAAGTGAAGTAAATCCTTGAGCTATGGAGTAGAAACTAGTGTTTCCCCAGCCCCATTTGTCCGACAAGAGTAGGTGAACATGAGCTAAGTCCGTCAATGCAGCTAGGAGAATAATTTTTTGGGTTTGCAAATATTATGGAATGCCCGAGAGGACCCATGTCCAGCAGCTCCCTAACACATCCCACAAAGAGATGTTTGCCACTTTTTTGAATCTGTGTTGAGTTATCCACTCGCAAATCTCCTTGAATTCTTCAGAAACATTGAGGTGCACATTGACCATGATACTATCTTGCCACAACATAGTTTTTCTCTCATTCCATGGGATACAATACATATGCTTTTGGAAGAAATCAAGCCTGCGACGAAAAAGGTTCCATATCAGTGTGCCTTTGGAAGTATTTTATTCTTGAAGGTTTCTCAAAGAAGCCTCATTGAGGTATTTTTTACTTAGGAGTTTACTTACATGGTACCTGCGATTTGTATAAATTTTCCAAAGGATTTTTCCACCCAGTGCCAGGTTTGCAAGCTCGAGGTCTCTTACATGTAAGCCTCCTTTAGAAAAAGGGTGTTTTATAGTTTCCCAATTGACTAAATGGTATTTATTTTGGTTTCCTTTATCTCCATGCTAGATAAATTCTCCAATCATCTTTGAAATCTAAGTTGTGATCGCCTTTGGGGCCAAAAGGAAGGAAGCATGGTAGATTGGCAAGGAAGACATGACCGATTTAATGAGGGAGAGTTTCCCAGCATTGGTAAGCCAGTGTCCACCCCAAGCTAAGATTTTTTCTTTGAATTTTTTTATTAATTCTGTCCACACCGAAGACTTATTGGAGCCCGGACTTTAAGTCTGAGATATTTTATTTTTTCCCAAGAAGCATAGCCCGAGAACCCCAGGTGAAGGGAAATTCGATGAATACTTTGTTGATATACATTCCACCCATACACTGCACTTTTCCTTTTATTGATGAGCACTCTAGAGATACTGCAGAAGCTTTGAAGGATTTCGCTGACATTTTTTGCAATCTTTACGGATGCTCCACCCAGCATAAGAGAATCATTTGCAAAAGGGAATTATTGATTGGATCAAGGCCCTTCATCAACCTAATGCCTGGGACTTTTCCAGCCTTCTTTTCAGAAGTCATTTTTTTGCTCAATGAATCTCCCATCAAGATGTACAGGAAGGGGGAAAGAGGGCATCCTTTCCTTAATCTCCTCGAAGCTTGAAAATAATTGGTCGGTATGCCATTCACTAGTGGGGCTATCAAAGGATTTTCAATACAAGCTTTAATCAAATTTACAAATTCAGGAAAAAAAACAAAAGAGAGAAGGACTTTATAAAGGAAGGAAAGGTTTACCCAGTCAAATGCATTTTCCATGTTGAGATTTATAAGCATCCCTTGCTCTTGTCTTTGATGACTGGAGTGCATGGCTTCTTGCACCTAAATTACATTATCTATAATATGTCTCCCTTCGAAAAATCCACCTTGCATGGGGGAAATGAGATTCTCTAACAGAGGCTTAATTATGTTTGCCAATAGCTTGGACAGAATTTTGTATGAAGCATTGCAGAGCGAGATAGGTCTGAATTTTTTGAAGGAGCTTGGGTTCACTTCTTTGGGGTTAATGCTAGGAAAGTGGAGTTAGTGTTGCCTCCCACTTTGGCTCTTTGTTGGAAAGATTTAATCATTCTCAGGAAATCAGTCTTGATTATGTCCCATCATTCTCTATAAAATTGGATTGAGAAACCATCTGGTCCTGGAGCTTTGTCGGGCTCCATGGACCAGATGACATTGCAGATTTCTTCTTCAGTAAAGGGCTTCATGAGGAATGAGTTATCATCCTTTATTACAATAGAGGGTATGTGTGAGAGTAAATCTAAGGTAGCCTCTTCACAGTCGGAGCCATATTCCTTGTAAAGGTTCTGAGAGTGTGTTTATGCTGCTACTTTGAGCTGATCAAAACCTTTGTGAATCGATCCATCTGTAGAGGCTATTTCAAAAATGTGATTTCAGGAAAGATGGGCTCTGAACTGCCGATGAAAGAAGGAGGTGTTTCAGTCTCCATATTTTAGCCACAAGCTTCTAGACTTAAGCCTCTGGTACTCTTCTTCTTGGAAAAAAGCGCGGAAATTTTTTCTTTGAGCAGCTTGTTCTTTATCTAATTCTTAGTTGGTGATGTCCTTGATCTCCATTTCCAGTTGCAAATCTGATAATTGTTGAACAGTCTCTCATCTGAGACTAGAGAGGGTGTTAATGAGATTTTTAATCCCAAGCTTTCAAAGCATGTTTTGTTTCCTTTAATCTCTGCTCCCACACAAAGCTGGGAGACCCTATAACTAGAGAGGACCAAGCTGATTGGATAGTTTCTAGGAACCCCTCCTTATCTATCCAAAGAGGGTTGAAACAGAATGGAATTGGGCCCATATTTTCTTCTTCTTCCAAATGCAAGAGGATGGGTTTGTGATCGGAAGTCAATTTTGGGAGAATCTTGGAAGAGAATAATCTCCTTTCTTACAGGAATGAGCTCTGGACTAAGAACCTATCTAGGCAGGCTAAGATGTGATCATCCCTAACTCTGTTATTTGTCCAGGTGTAGAGTCATTTCGAAGGCTTGAAGTCAAGGAGGTCCCACTGATGAACTAGATCCTCAAGGAAGGGGATCATTTGGTCCCTGCCATTGTTGCCTCCTCTCTTTTCTTTTGGTTCAAAAACTAATTTTAGATCTTCGAATAGAATAATGTTTGAAGGAGAGATGATCTCTAAAAAATATGCTAAATATTGCCAACAATCTTTCTTCTCGGAATAAAGGACATGAACATAAATATTGAAGAGAGAGAGGGTAAGATTACTTGAAGTGTGTCGGAGTTCGGTGAAAATCCAATGTTGAGTCTCAAAAGATCTTTCTAGATGAAACTTGTCCTTCGCCCACACAGTTGCGAGACCACCTAAGGAGCCCCTTGAGTTGATGGATTTCCCTATGTTTTTCTTCCATTTTTGGTTGTTGATTTCTAGAAGGGTTTTCCCTTCAATTTTAGTCTCTTGGAGCCTGAGGATCTCGGGAAATTCAATTTTCAAAATTTCTTCGACTTCTTCAGCCTTCAATGGATTCCCCAAGCCTCTCCAATTCCAAGAGACTACCTGCATTATTTACTGGGATTGGAGTGGGTATGACCTCCCTTGGGGAGCCTTGTTCTGGAATTTCTTCCAATGGACATTTCAATGGTGGATTGGCTTCCTTGCATTTTTTGCCTCTCTGCTTCTTCTTCCCTAACTTCCTTATGTGATTTCCTCCCTGCTCTTTTTGAGGGTCTCTCAAAAGACTCTTCTTCCGAAGATCCATAGGTTTCCAGAGGTTTATTTTTTATCATTTTTGCATAGGAGGGGGAGGAGGAAATTCCTATTGGGGAACCAGATTGGGTTACCTCTACATTGTCTTTCTTCACTATGGGAGGAAGGGTTTGCTGCTCGAGTTCCTCGATCATTGGATCAGAAGTTTCTGAAGGATTGATGAGGATTTCAAAAGGATTTTTAGAAGCCTCTGATATTGGAGGGGTTGATCTCCCTTCCCCAAAAGACTTCCCTGAGGTAGGGGCACCAATCCCCATTGGCGCCCCTTTCCCTTTGGATCTACCATTTTTCTTTGGTGGGGTGGCTTTCTGAACTTGTTTCCATTGATCGCCTTTCGATTTCTCCACCTCCTCCTCAGCCTCCCTTTTTCAATGTCGGGCAAAATTTATGTAACCATGGAAATACATGCATTTAAATGGGAGTTTTTCATAGTCCAATTCTTGGATGTGAGACCAGTCTGCGACCATTAGTTGAATGGATTCTGGGAGCCCCACCTCCAAATCAACTTCGATGCATATTCTTGCACAGAAATACTAATCCTTTCTCTCTACTTTTTCGATGTGTTTTCTGAGGGTGTTTCCAATGGATTATAATGACTTCGGATTCCAGCAATGCAAGGGTAAATGAGGAAAGCGCACTCAAACTGGGACAACAGAAAGCACATATTGCGTCGGGTCGAAATCTGGAGACCATTTATTCAGGTACAGACCCTGGGGGCCCATAAAATATGATCCATTCCTGAAGATGAGATTTATCTCTTCTAAATTGTCAAAGACGAGGACAAATAATCCCCTGCCAACGCTTCTGATAACTTCCTTAACTAGAGGACTCCAGTTCCTCTACACCCACGTGTATACAGATTTGGGAGAAGGTCATAATCCAGTGAACTACCCAATGTTCCCTTGGTCAGCTAAGTTCAATGCATATCGTCATGTTTCTTTTGCTGGGAGGGCGACTGAAGGGATATTATCCATCTTTTTTACGAATTTCTGGTGAGCATCTGATGTTGGGCATTTGTTGTTGGTCGTGACCAGCTTCTTGAAGCAGTGATCTCGGGAGGAAGAGGGGGGGGAGCCTCAGGGGCCCCTCCTGGGGCCATCGCGGTGTGAGCAGGAAGAATGAGGGGGCGCACCAGAGCAGGCACGTGCACGAGCAAATTTTGATTCTGCCATTTCTATATCTTACCATGTATATGAGTATGAGGGAGAGAGAAGGAGACAACCAGGAGGGGTAGAGAGGGAGAGTGGGAGTGAGATAGAGAGGGGGGGTATATGTAAGAGAGTGAGGACAAAGATATAAAAGGAAGGAAATGATTTTTTTAGGAGCGTGCATGCGTTCTTAGAACACATGCGCACTCCTCAATCATGTGCACACTTCTAGAGCGTGTGCGAGTTTGTTTGAATTCAAATTTTTAGGGTGGGATTGACAAGGTGTGTGCTGACTTGGTTGGCTCGGAGTTAGGTTCATGATGACAAACCTAGTGGTTCGGTCTGCAAATTCATAAAAACATCCATTTTTGCAAATACCCCTCTATATCTTTGTCTTTGACATTATTTTTCTATAGGCTAAACAATTAAGTTGTTGACGAAATTAT
The DNA here is from genome assembly GCA_009831015.1 of Picea engelmannii. NCBI lineage: Eukaryota > Viridiplantae > Streptophyta > Pinopsida > Pinales > Pinaceae > Picea > Picea engelmannii. The sequence continues at coordinate 120,680 of ML803556.1, read as the reverse complement.
AGACATAGATTGAGTCGGCTAAGCATATTTCAAATATATATATATATATATATATATATATATATATATATTAGTAGTAGTAGTAGTAGTAGTAGTAGTATTGTTTACTTTTTTTAATCTATTTCTACTATAAATGTTTCTCGTCTTAACCATTTCTCAAATGACTTATATGCGACACTAGAGGAGACCAATACCTACGATTTGAAAAAAAAAAAAAAAAATGATCATTTTAAGACCCTTTTAGCCTACACGAACAACAGACGTTGTAATTTTAGGCATATGTTGACTTTGATAATTTAAAAAATATATAAAATTAATATTAAAATTTTCAAAAAATACATGGCACAAGAAAAACAAGTTCTCTGCAAGTATACTAGTTTTTGAAATGAAATTTCAACGTTGAGAGACTCAACACCTGCATGAACGAAAACATATACCTTATATTTTGTTGGAAAAATAAGATACCATTGTTAGAAAAAATCAAATTTGACCTAGTTATTTGCAATTTCTATGAATAAAATTTGTATATTCGAAAATATAATTCAATTTCCTATGTTTCATCTTCTTACACCATATTCAAATTCATTGTAAAATTACCTTGAATAATCCATCCAAGTTAACAGATTGTTGTTTTTCTAGGTTTGCATTGCCACTAACGCGTCATGAGAGACCATCATTAGCTTGCACTCACCCCCACTTCGTCCTAGAGTTGTCTAATGAGCGCTCAATATTGGGCCATAGTTTCTAGAGCAAAGGAAAGTGTTGAATTGTGATAATCCACTTTGAGAGAGAGTCGGTGGGTAAAGGTACAATTGTCCTCCACCAGCTCCGCGTCTTCTAGCTCCTGAGCTTTCTGAGGCACGTTCCCATTTACCATGGTGAGAAATTGAGAGTAGGGTCAAATTATATAATTGACAAATTCACCTCGGGATAGAAACCAACCAAACTTACCAGGGCTAGTCTTATATTCCAGGAAGCAGGAGCAAGCAGACGCTTTCCAAAAAACACTTTGTTTTTACAAACAATAAAATTGGACATAGACAAAGATTCTAACTGGAACCCAACCAAAATGAAAAGGAGACCAAGAAAACTGACCAGAAAATTGACCAAATTATTTTTTTGAGTTTCAATTGACGATATAGGGATAGATTCCCCTTCGCTAAGCCACTAGAAAACCATCGTCGCAAGCCACCACAGAATCCTATGAACTTTCCAAAGATAGATTAAACTTTGGGATGTCAAAGATAGATTAAACTCTAGGATGTCAGGCCAATTGATAGAGTAACATATACTATATTCGTAATTATACCTTGTACTTCAGCTAACTTGTGTTTCTCTGGGCCTACCTCCAACCATAGAGAAAACAGAAGAGGAAAATGAGGTCTTTATCCTAACCACCAGGTGCCCGATTCTTCACTCCACCAAAGGATTTCAATAATTCTCCATATAAAGGACGAACCTTGGAATTTCTAACCAATTGGAAAATCTTTTGATTCTCGCTCCTTGATAATATATTGTAGTGTCACTCTCCCATCCTTAATAGAACCTCAAGAAGTGGGGATGCATGAATTTGAGTTTTTGAAGATATTCCCATGCACCAGAGGTCCTAACAAATCTATCGTGGTATGTACTCTCTGATTTACCTCACTTCCTATCATGATTGCAACCTTTTCTCCTGTCATCAAATCCATTATCACTTGAGCTCGGTTGGGGATGCTAAGTATTGGGGACCGAGGCTAGGAAAGACGAGTTGGTGGCACCACCCATCCTAAAGTATTTTTTAACATATCTAATCATTTGAATGAAGTCGGTCTTAATAATTGTCCAACATTTTAGGTAGAAGTGAAGAGTGAATCTATCTGATCCAGGAGCCTTTTCTCGGTGACCAAACTAATTGAGGGCTTCACAAACTTCTTCAACAAAAACCTCCTTGTTTATATCTATGTTTTCCTCTTTTCAGATCAGGGTGGGGATATGTTCTATAAATTGTTTGTTCTTTTCTTGACTGTCTTCTCCATCCTTTGTATAAAGGTTCCCAAAATGAATTGAAGTTTCCTTCTTAATTTCCTCAAAGGAGGTAATGAAATCTCCCAATTGAGACTTTATTTATTCCAATCTGTTTCTACATTGTCGATCATTTTCATGCTTATGAAAGAAGGAGGTGTTTTTATCCCCTGCCTAAATCCATAGAAATCTTGATTTCATCCTTCAAACCATTTCTTCATCTTTAATATCCTTTATGTATTTTTGAAAAACTTATTTCTTCTGAGAGATTTGGATATCATTCATTTCTTTGGTTTCCATATTTCTTTGTATATCCTCCAAGTGTTTTTTACAAATTTCTACTTCGTCCCTAGGGGAGGAGTGATATTTCCTTACCTAATCCTTAATAGCCTGTTTAGATAATTTTATATTTTTCTCCCAAATGAAAATAGGGGAGTCATCCACCCATTGATTCCACACATGGGAGAGTAAAGGGAAGAAGACATGGGAATCCAACCAAAGGGGGTTAAAACGAAAGGGAATTGGACTTAATTTTTCCTCCTTTTTAAAGGAAAGAGAGATTGAGCAATGATTAGAGAGACCCCAGGGAATTATATGGGAGGAGATCTTATCTAGAAGGGACAACTGAGAACTTTGGATAAGGAAATGATCAAGCCTAGCTGCAATGTGCCCCACCCCAATGTGATAGTTTCTCCAAGTGTATTTTCCTTTGTTGGGATAGACATCAAATAGATCCAGGCTAGAGACCAAGTCTTCCATGTGTTCCCTAAAATGATCTTACTATTGAGCCACCTTTTTTTTCTTTCATATGCATGGTTGTATTGAAGTCGCCTGCTATGATACAGTTGTTCATAAACCCAACATCTTTGATGCCCAACAAGGACTCCCAACATTCTACATTCTCCCAATAATTATTAGGCATATAAACATTGATCATAGGGTAAACCTTACCTGAGGGAAAATGTTTTAGTTGGGCCATAAACCAGTGTGTTGCTTCATATCTTATTTCTTCATTGAAGGTCATTGTATTCCACATGGTACAAATTCCCCCTGAGCCTCCTCTTGCACTTGCTTTCCAAAGTTGTTGAATTTCATGAAGGCCTCATGCCCTTGAATTTTAGTCTCCTGGATTAGGGCGATTTGGGTTTTTTTTACTTAATTAACTTTCCCATATCTTCCTTTTTTTTCTTTTTGTCCCAAATCCCTACAATTCCAGGAGACTATTTTGATTACTTACTTGTGGATTTGGATGCCCCCCCTTTAGAGGGATGAGAATGACTCTTTGAAGGGGGTACCTTTCCATATTTCCCATCTTTCTTGAAAACTTCTTCCAGGGTGGTTTGTATCCCAAGTTCTTTTTCTCGAGTTGCATCTTTTTCCCTTCTATTTCGATTAGTTTTTCGACCCACCTTCTTTACTTTGGAGCTTTGAGTGACCTCCAAATCCAAATCTTCCCCAGAGTCCTCCTGACTATCATCCTCTAGAGTTATAGGAATATCTGAAGGAACATGGGAGGGGATCATGTTGGGGGTCAAAGGATCCTCAAGATTATTTACTTCCATCTCTTGTTGATCTAGTGGAAGAGTTGGATATTTTTCTTGATGGATCTGATTTTCCTCTGTTATTTCCTTTTCCTTTGAGTCGACAGTTTATGCCTCTAGATTTTCTAGTTTTGTATACTTGTTTTTACTGCTTTCTTCTTCATGATCCCCCACCGGCAGGGACTTTCCTTTATTCAAAGAAGAAGGCGTGGAGATCTATTTGTGCTCTTGCTAATGTGTTGTCGCTTTGTTGGCGATTTTCTTTCTTTTGTCTTGCTGACATTACTCTTGTTCTCTTTCTTCTGATTGATCTACCTTTGACTTGGGACAGTTTTTTGTGAAGTGGTTGTATTCATGGCAAGCTTTGCACTTGAATAGAAGTTGTTCATAGTCCATTGTCTGGATGTAGGACCAGTTATCGAGGGTGAGTTGGATGGCCTCTGGTAACCCTTTTTCCAGATATACTTCTACACATATGTGTGTGCAAGCTTGAAGGCCCTCTCATGGTTCGTCTCGATCAATGAATCTATCCAGCGTGTTCCCAATGTTTTTCGAGGTTTCATCATTTCAGCAATGTAGGGGAAGAAAGGGAAAACAGACCTATATTGGAACTGTTGATGGGATGTCATTTTATGGACTAAAATATAGAATCCATTTTTTCAGATACATTCCCCTTGAACCCATGAAATAGGGGCCATTTCTGAAGATCAAATCTCTATCAGCTTTATTTTCAAAGAGAAAGACAAATAACCCCTTACCACAGGACACAGAGGACATTTTCCCTTAAATCATTTTTTTCCAGTTTTGATCTAGCCATTGTGCCATTGCTCTTGGAAAGAGCCACAACCCCATAAATTGACCGATCATCCCATTCTCAGCTAGTCAAAGGGAAAACAAACGAGTTCTCAACTAGTCAAAGGGAAAACAAACGAGAGGTGGACAGGTTCACTGGAACTTTGGGGATCACATCAATCTTCTTCACAAAATAGGACAGAGGGGGACATTTCGCATTTTTTGTAAAGGAGGCGAGTAGAGATTGAAAGGTTGCGATATGAGGGGGAGGTGAAGAGTGGGGCGGCTCCTCCCCCAGAACGACAGGCCATGATGGTCCGCATATGGTAAGAGCGCTTGTATGAAGGTTGCAAGGATGGATAGTTACTCCTTGCCAACTAACTTCATGTTAGTTAGGCCTATAATGTATTAAATTTTTAAAAGGTTATAAAATAATTATAATTTTTATATATAATATACTAAACTTTTAAAGTAATATATAAAATTTTGATAAATAAAATAATTACTTAAATTATTTTGAAATTTTAATTTTTAATTTATGAAATTAAAAACTAAATGAAGTGGCATATAGACAATTGGATCGGAATTGTTTTCAGATCCAATTGCCTATACCATTCAATGCTGCTAGATATTTTGCCGCCGTCATTCCTGTAACCCAAGGGCGCGTCGCTATGAGGCAAGCTCTCTTGGTATCTCCACCTTATAATTGTGAAGAATCATAAGGACTTATAACGTGGCGCTTGGCCTAACCAGTGATACAGAATAGCCCTGCACTGCAAGGAGGAATGGAATATTGATGCGAAATCATATTCCCATGTGCAAAAGTCCTTACATTTACTATGAACATCGCATCGCACAGATAAGAGGAGCCCACTGACAGAAAATGTGAAGCATAATAATAAATGCTCGGACCACAAAAGCAAAATCATGTCGGATATTTGGGTTATCCGAACTCGAAAGTAAAGATGGTGCCGTGGGCCTGCATATTTGAAGGTTTTCTTAATGGATTTCAGGAGGTTGAGCGAGAGGTACAATATGACAGGCCTGAGTAAATGTCGATCAAATTTCATTAATGGCAATCTTAAATATGTCGATCATATTTTACATAAGCAGGGACCATCAACTGGAAAAAAGAAGAATAAGGGAAAAAAATAGATACTTGAAGGTGTGAAAGTGAGGCTGAACGTGACGAGCATATAAGCATTTCTGAAGCTTGTACAACCCGCCAAGCAACAGCTTACAGGAGCGGGAGTATATCGAGATCATGAACGAGCAGGAGCAGAGCGAAATCTCGCCACGTATCGTAAGGATTCCGCCGAAGCGTGGTGAGATTAAGAGGCGGATGTGGAGGAGCGTCGGAAACGCTGCGCTGTTTCTGGTTCGCCTCCAATTTTCTGCAGCTTCCACTCGGGGAATTGTCCCCACCACTGGGTCGATTAGGAAATGTTTGCAGACGACCTTCTCCGGACAGAAAGCAATGAAGATCCTGCAGCCGAGCCTCTCCATGGCGGCCAAAAAGAGCCTGAGCTTCAGCGGCACCTGTTCCACAGGTGAGTGCATGACCTTCTCATGCAGATATACTCAAAAATAAGTAAGAGAGAGAAAGCATGATATACTCAAAAATAAGTAAGAGAGAGAAATAAGTAAGAGAGAATTATTTTAACGTTCACGACGCTAACAACATTTTATGGGACAGACAGCTTCAGACATTGATTTCTGCATTTCAACCATTTTCCTGTTTAGTTTGATGATGAGTTCTTCCAATTTCTCCATAGCTGAATAAATTATTCCATGAGCTAGTTGTCAAAATACCTTTTTTTTTCATACCCATACTTTTCCACTTCGTGGATGATATGAGGTGCTAAACGGCCACCCCAGGGACACAAGGCTCGAACCTCTCACCCTACAGGAAGAGTGTGCTCAAGTCTTACCATCTGTGCTATCCCATGGGGCTATCTGTCTGTCAAGATACTTACATAGTTGTCTCTGTTGTCTTTGCATTTCAACCATTTTCCTGTTCAGCTTGATGATGAACTCTCCTCTCCCAATTTCTCCAATATCTCCTCGCTGAATAAATTATTCCAAGAACTAGCTGTCAAGATACTTACATAGCTATCTCCGCTGTCTTTGAAAGCTTGGCACTCTAAAATGAAATATTTTTCTGTTTCCACTTTTCTTGAGGTGCAAAACATACACACCCTTTCTTCCAAACTTCTTTGATCTTTTCCAACACCCTATTCGCCAGTTATAAACGACTCATTCAGTTTGTTAACAATATTTGAGCACTGTTTTGTCCAGGTGGCACATCCCAAGGGTTAGTGGAGTCCCGCCATGTTAGCAGAAATCTATCCACAAATAGTATTGCAGAAAGCTAGCGACAGATAGCGTTCCATGAGAAGATTACATGACTGCTGTATAATTTAATACATGTTCAAATTATAATGGTAATTTAGTATGGGATCCGTTTTTAATTTTTTTGCTCATCGTGCTGATAATTATTTACTATTATTATAAAGATTTTAAAAAATTAAATTTAATGAGTTATAAGTTTTTTTTAATTAATACAGATTTTGGTTATATGATTAAAAATGAGAAGTTTAAATGTTTTAAGATTTAGATTTTTTGGAATAATTATTATTGGATTAGGGTATAAAAAAATTGTTGGAATTGCAATTTTCTGTTGTTGAATTTGATTTTTTATTGCAAAATGGTTCAGCTTCTTCAAAAACTTTTATTGCATCTTGATTGCTAAATTTTAACCATTAATATTTTGCAATTCCCTCAATTTTTTTTAAATTTTCAGCTAAATTTTATGCAAAATAATCTGAAAAAATGACATGAAAATATCTAAATCTTAACATGTTTAGACTAAATTATTTTTAAAAATAAATGAACATAAATTATTTAAGAGACTTTGAGTTAAAATAGACTTGGTTCATTTGTTTAAAAACATTAAAAACAAACTTTTTAAAGTTTCTTAAAAATATGGGGAAAAAGCTTTCTTAAATTTCTTTAAACATAAACTTTCCAATTTTCATGAGAAGAATCAACTTGGTTTAACAAATTGGTAAGAAATTAATTGATTTATTTTATTGTTTTTATGTTTGAAAATATTGTAAAGAAATTTTCTTTTTTTTTTGGAAAAAAATTACTTAACTCTATTTCTTTTTCATACCTTAATAAGTTATGAAGTGCAATTTAATAGTATTACAACTAGCACATATCCTAGTGGATGGTAAAGAGTGAAAGGAATCACTTACCATCTCTTATCCTCCAATTAATAGATATTTTTAGCTAAATTATTGGATGGTGAGGATTAAAAGAAAACATAATTATTGAATGTATCTCATCATCCAATCTTGCACTTTCCATCATATTTCCAAAATAGGAATGTTTATGGTAGTAAATGTTGTGAAATCGAAACTTAATGTATGTATAGACAATGCAATTTTAAGATAAAGTATTTTTAATTCTCAATTTATTTTTCTTTATATTACAAATATCTCCAATTAAAACTCTACAGGTTTAAAATTCTTCAATATTTCCAATTAAAGTGTGTATGTGTGTAAGATCAAATCCAAATCCTTCAAGAAGACAGATTGAGATAGATTACTATGTAATATATGAGTTATTCGATATCTTTCTCATATCACTTCTTAATGATATCATGTAGTATATATGTTATTCAATATCTTAACAATTCCATTTTGTTATTATTCAACATCTTCATCACTAAACATTGATAATTTGTTATTATTTGGATTCATAATGATGTAAATTTCAAAGTATCAAGATCATCTTAAACATATGCATATAGATCAATATTATCATTTAAAAATTTCAAGTTCGTGTCAACTAATGGAACCAACATAGATCCATCTTAACTCCATATCTATCATGTGATAGATCAATCTTAACTCCATATCTATCATGTGTTGAGAGGGATCAAATCCCTTAAGTGCAAACCTTGTACAAGCCTTTCCTCAAGTTTTTTACTCTAAAAGGAGGTTTGCACCTCAATGGATTTGATCCATCTTGGCTCATGATAAATCTGGAGTTAAGATGTTAATATATGATATATTGTTGTCACACTTTCCGTAGTTAAGATAGATATATAATAATATTAATAATAATATATTTTAAGCTAAACATCAAATTGATATATGAAACTTCTTGTTTGTGGGACAAGTGACCCCTTCCCTGAAAAATTTAACTAATAAAATTTAAAAAAAAACATACCTACCTCTTTATTTCATTAATAAATATTCTTAATTATAAATATGTTATATATATTTCTTCATATCCTATAATTTTAAGCTTCTCGGGAATTATAACTTAATTGTTTTCTAAATACAAAATGGTTATATGCTCTTCATAATATGGTCCATTATAAGCTGCATTAGCAAACATCGAGACCATTATCTCATGTAGTAATAAATGTGAGTCCATCTCATGTAGTAATAAATGCAATGTTTGACATAGTTATAATGTTGAAACATTTCAATTGTGAAGTTGCATAACTATATTGTTTAAACATTTAAATTGTAAAGTTGCATGGAATGTGTGGTGTTTTAGATTGTTCGACAAAGTTATAGTGTATAAAAATATTTAAAAATAACATGTTATTAATATTATATAATATAAATTAAAAAATAATATATCATTAAGATTATGAGTAAAAAATAAAATAAATTATAAATATATTTATGAGTACATATAAAATAAATTTTAAATACATTTGTGAGTTAAAAATAATGTCATTAAGATTATATAACACTTGAAAATTATATAATATATCACATAGATTTATGAGTAAAAAATAAAATAAATTATAAATACATCTATAAATTAAAAATAACATGTTATCAAAATTAGATAACACTTGAAAATTATATAAGTAAAAAATAATATGTCATCAAATCTTATAAATTTATTATTATGAATAAAAAATAATATTTCATCAAATCTTATAAATTTATTATTATGAATAAAAAATAATATTAAAAAATAACACTTAAATTTCATATCAATGTAATGTTAAGAGATATTCATAAAAAGAACATGTCATTAAGATTAGATAAAACTGGAAAATTATATAATACACTTGTAAGTAAAAAATAACATGTCATCAAATCTCATAAATTATACAATACATTTATGAGTAAAAATATTAAGTAAAAGATAGCACGTCATCAAATCTCATATTAATATAATGTTAAGAGATATTCACATTATCAAATCTCATATTAATGTAATAATGTAATGTTAAGAGATATTCATCTATGAGTAAAAAAATAACATGTCATCAAATCTCATAAATTATATAATACATTTATGAATAAAAAATAATAAGTCATCAAATCTCATATAAATGTAATGTTAAGAGATATTAAAATAATTAAGATTTACAAAAAACTGTGATTTATAGGAAATGGAAAGTTTAATTTTTGTTTAGATATTAAAAATCAAGATAATAACAAATAACATAATTATAAAAAGTATGTAACCATTTTTACAAAATAAGTGATTAAGTAATTGTTTTTTTAAATATGTTTGATATTATATAGTTAATAAAATCTCATATCAATGTAATGTTAAGAGATATTAAAATAATTAAAATTTGCAAAAAAATGTGTTTTTATTATAAAAAGTATGTAACCATTTTTACAAAATAAGTGATTAAGTGATTTTTTTTTCAATAGGTTTGATATTATATAATTAATAACATAAGTGTATTCTAATTTACCATTGTCAATGTGGCAAGGATTTAAAATGCACACACATTTTAAAACCCTAGGGATATTTATAATGTACACACACATTATGGCACTATTGGGTTTATAAGTAATGTATAAGGCCTTAAACATGAATACAAGCCTTAGAGAGGGTTCAATCCTTTCCCTACAAGGATTATTAAACAAAGATAAATATCTTATATCACTTCTTCAATAAGTTCACCAAAAGACAAGAGCATTCAATGTGTAAAATTAGATCCTTATCATATCACAATGCTACAAATATCAAATATGCTCACAATAAATATATTTGTTGTGTCACCTATATAAATTCTGCTGCAAGAGGTGTGACGTCAGCCCTAGTAATAAGTCACTTTGAAAGGGAAAGAGCACAACGTTTTACCAAACAAGATTATATATGTAATCAATGGCTCAAAACCTATCAAAAGAGATGACAAATGTCACAACGTTGCAAGCCAAAACAAGTGATCTAGAAGGTGTGACGTCACCTATATAATTTTTGTTGCAGAATTAGGGTTAGATAGCCAAGAAGTGACGTTTTGACAAATTCAACCAATAAAATGGCAATAAACCTCTATGGCTATGATAAGGAGGAAAAGGCTTACCTAGGTGTAGCTAAGGCTAGGCCTAAAGCTTTCTCTTCTTTCCTTGAGACTTCTTTGGCAAAACGGCTAGCTTACAAGCACAAATCTAGGGCTGAAAAGTGTTGCTTCATAAAAGGATTTTCAAAACCCTAGGTGTAAACTAAATTAGGCCTAGGATGCCTTCTTTCTTCAATTTGTGCTTAAAACTAACTCAAGATAAGAGGGAATCTAGTGTAGCTATGGCTAGGCTAAAATTCCTTCAAATCAAATGGCTATAAGCTTTATTC
>ML803556.1:65395-103104 GCA_009831015.1 Picea engelmannii | reverse complement strand
TTTTTTTTTGAGAAACAATAGGTTAGTATAAGAGAGGTGTGCAATAAAGTACAATAACAATGGTCTCAATTACTTGAAAAATACATAGAAACTTTGTCAAGCTTTATCCAAAGGGCCATAGCAACGTATGTTGCATCATATTGGAACAATTTGGATCGAAATGAATATGAATGTGGTCATTTTAATGGCATTTTTGGTTTCCGTGTGTCCTATTGATTGCGATGGATGTACAACATGGATTAACAGAGCAAGTAGTCCAGAGACGAAAAGACAAAAAGTGAGCCAATTTATTAACGAGTATATAATATAATAATGGGGTCAATTTATTAAACGATTTGATGGAGTTGAGAAAACACTATGTTAGAATATATTTATGATCAAAATTAAATTGGATACTATTTATTTTCATTTAAGTCATACCAATAATTTTAGCCAATCATAAAACCAAAATATGATATTTTAAAAATTTGAAATTTCTTTTGTAATTTTCAAATATTTAGTTTAATATATATTTATTTCACAACCATTGAAAAACTTAATTTTTTTTTTGTGTGTCAAAACCAACTAATTGAAAGTCAAAACAATTTTACTCCAAAGAAATTACAATATACTCTGCCATAGATAGGTATAACAAAGTAACTTTCAACTAAGTGAAATAATGAAAAATATATATCAAGTGTTGTGAATGAAGGAAGGGCTTCCTCTTTTTTTCTTTTTTTTTCCTCTATTTTTTTAATCTTTAAGTGTATGCTTACCCCCAAAACCCTTTTTTTTCATATGTAAAATATTTCAGCGGTACACCAAAAAAAGTTAAATTTTGAAGAAAGTAAATTGATTTTTTATATATGTTTTTTATTTGTTAATGTCACATTAAGCACAAAGAAAAGAGCATATGTGGAAAATAAAAAGTTTTCTGTTATGTTTCTAAATTAACGAGATCTCATAGAGCACATGAAAAAGAGCATATGTAGACCAAAAGGAGTAGCAAACTGGGAATACAAACACAAAAACTGAAATATTAACTCAATAAAAAAATTTGAGATGTATGATGAAACTATGTACCTTCGGATCTCACAAAAAAGTTCATATTTTAAGCAAACTAAAACTTTTACAGGTGAAACAAAAAGTGTTTCCAAATGAAAGAAACACATAGAACTCAATGGAATAGCCCACTCAACCCCAGGTGAAACAAAAAGTGTTTCCAAATGAAAGAAACACATTGAACTCAATAGAATATCCCATTCAACCCAAAAATACACAACAATAGTAGAATTAAAAAATATTTTGATGTATGCGGTGACACAAGTTCAAGATCTTGGATCAACAATAAGAGCAGGTCTTCATATGGATGTTTATGATACCATGTTTGAAAAAATTTAGTATTTTCACACATGATGAACACTTTAAGCAACTGCTCACACAAATAGATCAAATATCAATACGCTAGTAGTTTGTGTGGTTAAAACCATCAAAGAGGGAAGAGGTCCACAACCCTTGCTAACGTGGCCACTTGGGGAAATATATTAATGCAAAATAAAAATACTAGACATAAGAGTTTCTCACAATCGATCTTCGACAAATGACCCTCCATGTTCTTTAAATAGATATCATGGACCAATCGAGTGTTAAACCATATATCAATATAGTTGTTAGAATCAATGGGAATATGAATGGTTAGATCGCTTTATTTCTAAAACATAGCTTAACTATTATATTATATAACTACAAATGCATAGTAATGCATTCGAAAGAAACACACTTTACTTAAAGACACATTAGACCAAATTCATCTTAGCTAACTCATAAGTGTCTAAATATACATTTTGAGAATTTTTTTTATTAAAAAAAGATAAAACATTTATATAAACTATTATTTGGAGAGAAACAACTACAACATAATTAAATTTACTAACAACTAATTAATTATTAATAGAGATACTATTAATCATAGATTGTACAATTTTTACTAGTTTAATAAGTCATTAATTGTTGTTATTTTATAACATGTTTAGTAGTTTAAAAAACCATTTGTTCTTTTTACTACTAAATTTAATTTGGAAATATAGATTTTTAAGATTGATCATAATTATTTCATATTAAGATTAAACTATTTACTCAAAAAAATTAATAGTAATTATTTCCATACTAGTTTGATAGTTTCTATAAAAAAAAATACATCATTGATATTCATTATTATTTGTTATGAATTTATATAATATGAATAATGTATTAAATGCCATGACTTTATATATAATGGTTTGGAAAAATAATAAGTTATGTCTCATTATCTCAACTACAACTACATCTAATGTTAGGAAGGTATTTGCAATGGATGTTGCATGCTCCAAACAAAACCTAACCACCTCACACCCCAATGAAGCTTCGAGAGACCTTTTATCAAGGGTTTCTTGAATGCTCCCATCATCAACCATGGTTTTTAAATTCTTTGTAAGTACTTGTGAGCCACCCTTTATTAAGGGTTTCTTAAATGCTTTTTAAATTCTTTGTAAGTACTTGTGAGCCACCCTTTATTAAGGGTTTCTTGAATGCTCCCATCATCAACAATGGTTGTTAAATTATTTGTAAGGACTCCTTGGGTAGTACCCAAAATTTCACTTCTAACTTTATCAAGGGGCAAACCCACTTAATTTATAACAAAACTACATAATTTTGTAGAAGGAAGAGTTGCATGGGCAACCAAAAATGGAAAGGTCATGTCCAAACCATTGTGGAAAGGTCGTGGGCCATCCTAATGGAAACAATAAATATTACCCTAAGGAGCCCATGAGCTAAACTATGGACAACCACAAGTGGGGCCTTAGGAAACCATGTTTTGACTAATAAGGATAGCCACAAGCCGATCCATAGGGTTGGTTGCACCAACCGTTAAGGCAAAATTGCACCAATCCTTAGGAAAGGTCACGAACCACTAGAAGGGAAGCAAGTCAATCCTTGAAAGAAGGTAGTCAAGACTTTCTTACAATCCCTTCAAGTTGTTAAAACTTTTCAGTGAAATTAATAAAAAAAAAATAGGCTTAAAGTTTTAAAATAGGTTTAAAGTCATATGATATATAGGATACAATTAATTTAAAATTAATTTTTTTAACATGTGTATATAAAGTAATTTTAAAATTAAAAAAATAAAAATAAATATATGAAATATATTTTTAACAATTGCTTATGCTTATGCTGAACTTTTTATTTGTATGATCTTATTTTCTTTGAATTTGAGAATTTTTTTAGAAAAATACACTTGTTTTTAATTATTAAATCTACAATACATCTTCAAAATGGTGTCTAAATTATTTGTGATGTTATAATTGATCAAATAATTATTTGAGATTATTAAATATTTATATGGAAAATTGGATTGATATAATTGATTAAATAACTATCCGAGATTATTAAATATTTACATGGAAAATTGGGACTCACATCATAAACTAAAACTAATAATCATTGAAATGGTGTTTAAATTCATCACCAATTCATTAATGAATAGTGTAAACCTTCTTGTTGAGTAGAAATTTTTTTATTTTGAGAGAAAAAAATATTATTAATAGTTTTTTAAATGCTACAAGTAAACTCTATATTAAACATTGAAGAAATTATACATCTCCCTCATATTGAGAAGTAGAAAACACATACCTACTTTCAATTATTCAAACTCTCTTTCTCTATAAAGTTTATATAGAATTATTTTATTTAAAATGGATATTAAAATATTTTATTTATAAGTGATATTGAATTTTTTTTTTGATTTTTTTAAATGTTACGTATCAATTCCATGTTCAATGTTAAGCACATAAAGAATTACACATCTCCCTCATACTAAACTACACAAAACATCTTTTTAAAAGTGCACAAATCTAAGTTACACTACCTATAACGAAAAGAAAGAAAACATTATAACCTATAACAAAAAGAAAAAAACCAGAAACCAAGTATGTAAGATAAAAAACTCTTGAAACTTATCACACATCAATCAATTCAAAATTGTGCAACTTTACAGTTTTAATATCAATTACCAGTACATGAATATAGGATTTTGTCTCAATCTTCAAAAAGATTTCCAAGACACTATCTAAAACACCAAGAAAGACTATGAATCTCCATGCAATTCCAATTTACATCCTTAAAAATGCTCTCAATAACTGACATAACACTGTAATTATGTCAAACGTTGCATTTATTAATACATGAGATTATATTTGCTAACGCGTATTTATTAATACATGAGATTATACTTGCTAACGGTCAAGTCAGCGATTAAATTGGTGTATAAGATTTCTTTTTTCAACCATTTAATTGATAAGGTCTATTAAGATATACATACCCTACTCCTTTAAATTTGAACTTGTAATTTCTTAAAAAGAAACACATATCTTTAACCATTCTTTAAACTATAGTTAATCAATACTACGTAATAGCTTTCAATACAATAAAATATTTATTTCCATAAAAAAACATCCAAGATACTAAATTCTCATTATACTCATAACATGTCTAAAATCATAAAATCATACCGCAGTCATGTAACCTTCCTGCTCAGTACATTATCTGTATTAAATACTCGATTAAGCTTTGGGATGTTCCATCTGTGCAGGAAATAAGAGTGATCTCATGTTAGAAAATCAGTTGAAATCAAATCAGTGATTTATATGAATAATTTTGCGCAAGATTAGGTTATGCAGTACTCGCCTTTGGGACTGCACCAGTTGAAGCTCAGGCTAGGGTGTCGATTTTCCCGAAGATTTAAGGCGCCCCACAAACAGCACAGCATGCACGACGCTTTTGAATATCTTCCCTTTTATCTTCCCACGCTGCGGTGGAAGCTTCATTTCACCACGCAGCGATAAAAACCTCTGCAAGATCTCGATCTGCTCCTCCACTGATGGAGGCTTTTCCAAGATCTCCGGAAGCTCCTCTACCGATGGAAGCTTTTTGTCACCACGCAGCGATAGAAGCTTCTGAACGATCGGGATCTGCTCCGGCCGCAATGGAGGTTTTCCCAAAATCCCCATAAGCTCATGAAGCGTTGGAGGATTTATGTCATTACGCCATGATAGACGTCTTCCCAAGATTACGGCTTGCTCTTTCAGCGATGGAGGTTTTCCCAAATTTCCCATACACTCTTTTATATATTTTCTCTATTAATACCCAAAACCCCAATCCTCGCACCCTAGCAATAAAAGCTGCACCTTGATCTTGATCTCCTCTACTTGCTTTCACAAGCTGCTACTGTTGAAGCCTGAGCAAATGATGATATTCTCGTCACCTTCAAATACCTGTACCTCTTACTCACCCACAAATTGATTTTAAAGCTTTCCATAGCCCAAGAACCTGACATGATTTTGTGACATGGAGCATCTCTTCTTTTATTGATTTCATTCCATGCCTCGAATCCCTTTACAAAAGTGTCTATACATTAATAAGAATTATTCACATGTTCTCATGTGGGCGCTTATGAGTTGGCATATTCGTACGTTGCAATTATTCATCCATTTTAAGAATATTATATCTAGAGTTTGACCACATCATTAACCTCATGTTCTTGAGGTGGAGATGAGCTTGCCTACATAGTGGTGCACTCACCACTCAGGTCCCCATTTTGTGTCAAGTTTGCCTCATGGAATCTCTTAGGGTCCCTAACTTAATGGAATCTCCTATGGTCCTTAACTTTTGAAATCTCTTAGGGTCCCTAACTTAATGGAATCTCCTATGGTCCTTAACTTTTGGTTTTAATGGTTGTACTTTGTTCCTCTTCTCCTTCTTATCTATAGTGATATTTTCATAAAGCTCCTCCTTATCTATAGAGATATTTTCATAAAGGCATATAGAATTATCGTTTGATAAGTTAATGAAAATTTGGAAGTCATGTTAATAAAAATTTGGAAGTCATGTTTTTCACTTCACCATGGCTAGTTTGAAGTGAGTATCCTATCCTAAAATGCAATGTTGTTTTGTAGTAATTTATGCTTAGCGTTATTTATTTATCATCTATTATTTAAATTTTAGAGTGAACACTTTCTTTTAATCCACTAAAACGTGGAAATGTGTGTTATTAGGTTTAATTAGTTTTAGCTCAAACTTTTAATAATCACAAATAAGGTGTTGGCCCAAATTTCCACCTCTAGGAATGGCACATAAGTAACATACTCTTTCTAACAACTGCAATACTAATGTATTGTACCATAGAATTAGTCTTAACTCATAGATAAATAACTAAATAGTAGAGAATCAAGTCTATGAATCTCCATGAAATCAAAACCAATAACCAATTTGTTAATACTAATTACAAATACAAGTAACTTAAAGAAGCTTAACTAAATTCTCTATTTACAAATATTTTTCAAGGCAACAAAAATTCATGAAACAAGCTAGCTAATATATAAGTATAACTATTAAGAATCATGTCAACAACATTTAATTGAATACAATGTAAATATACAATAGAACATCCCAACAAGAGCTCTCATTGCAAAAGAAATGAATTCAAATCATCTTTTAAATAAGGCAATCAAGAATAAGGAACATGGGTAGCTGTCATGACAACACCTTTTCTTTGTAATGTCGAGCTTTCTTGAAGACAATCCACCTTTGAAACATGGCATACAACCATCATTACTTAGCACGGGTGCTTTGTAGAGTAATGCCAATAACCCAAACAAAACAATATTGCTTTTAAACCAAGCTAAGAGCTTTGTACCCAAAGTGTCTTGCAAATAAAATCATATGTGGTGTTAGATATGATACATAATGCATGGAAAGATTATGTAGGAGTTTGGGATATAGATGATTAAATTTTGTTGAGGATTTTAGAGTGGAGTTCCAATGGGGGGAGGCATCTCTCTCAGGGTTTTTCAGAATGTTGGAGGAGGATTACGTGGATTTTACTAAAGATTTTTTAGAAGTGATATTTGGTCAGTGTCAAGTGGCTTAGGGATGGAGATCGGTGATATTGTTGTCGGTTACGAGGGACATAGTAGTGGAATGAAGTATAGTCAGGGTTTTCCTCATTTGGAAGTTGATCCATCCGATGTATCAGTTGGCGAAGGCTCGGGCCTCCCCCAACCCACTTCATGTTGAGCGAATATAGGGTTTCTATATACAGGCTCGGGGAGAGGGTTTCAACAGTGGTGCTCGAACAAAGCCTACTTTGACTTTATTCCTGTCCTGACTTTGTCTCGGTTTCTTCTTTGTGGAATAACCCTGTGCTCGATTTTGGGGACTTGTTTTTGGGCACAAATACGACCTCGAGATATAGTCAGCTAGATCAATAGGAAGAGGGTTTAGTTTTACTGCTAGAATGGTTTCCTTTGATGCCATGGTTGGGGACCTAGAGCCATGTTACAGTCAGCTACATCTTGGCCACAGAAGGGTTTCAACCCAGATTCAAGGTAGAGGGTTTCCTTGCGACATCTCTAAACCCGAAAGAAAAAAGGGGTTTCCCCCTGTCGGTGGAAATTCCAGGATTCCATGTGTTATCACTCCAAGAAACTCTTTGAGGTTGTAAGTCAAAGATGCTTGGTAACTTAAAGTAAAATTATTTTTGTGTTTTTGTATGTGTGGATCAATGGAATAACTCAACTACAATATGATATCCAGACAGTCAAAATGAATAATCAAATAAACCAATTCCCTCAAGGATCAATAATCAGATAATAGCTTTAAGTGGGTGAAGAAGACATTGCTTATAAACCAGATACACAATGATGGGTTTAATAAACAATGCAATAAACTATTAGTCAAGTTGTGAACTGACTAATGAGATGACAGTCATTTTTCAATTAAAACAACTTGAATAAGAGTACAAAAGAAGGGTGAAAATCTGATGTTAATAGAGAGAGAAACTTGTGATCTGTATTATCATATGAAAAGTCTGTTACAAAGGTGTAGTTCTTGTATCCAAAATCGAACCCTAGGTATGTGAAAAAGATAGGCATTTATAGCATTTACAAAATAACTGAGAACCTATAAAGGAGGATCAAATTTACTTGAAATAGATAATCAAAACTGACACAAGAAAATAGGAAGAGATCCTAAAAACTAGGTCAACTCCTCATCTTTGATGATCTTCATATCCTTCAAAACATTGACAAGTGTAGAAAGCCTTCCAATGCTGCTGAATATCCATAGAAGATAAGATAAGTCGAATTTACCACTTTTAGCAAAAAACTGTTTCTGTGCCCAGAAAATAGGTAGCTAATTCCACTTTGCCACCTTGCTAAACACCTCAAACATCATAACAGAACCTTAAATATGACGTGTTTAATTTTTGCCCATCTTTTGAAACCCTCCTCCAGGCGTTTGATTAAGAAAAACTTGGATCTGGGCGAAAATACAACTTCTTTGCCCTGTCTGTGGTTTCACTAGCTCTTTCGCCTTGAAATTTGCTAGTTAGCCGGTGAAAGCTTTGCTTTTCAATGGCTAACTGTTTGTAGATGTGCTTCCTGTGCCGGTGAAAGCTCTGTTTTGGCCAAAAATAAAACCTTTCGTGATTAAATCAAATTCATTGTTTGCATCAACGATGCTGTAGCACATACAATCGTTGGGAAATTTATGTTCTTGATTTGGCTTGGCGATTATGGATAGTAATGATATTTCCTTGTAGCCCCTTCTCGCAGATGGTCTGGTGCCTGTTATTTGATTTATAGCTTCGACCTGAGACATTTCTACTCTCTACGATCAGTCTAACCAAATCATATTCTAGATGATATGCAGGTGTCAAGCGCTTTTACTGTTTTCCATAATTGAGGCATCCCTTAACTGTAGAATCTCCATGACAACTTCTTCAAGGTTTCAAAATCAGAGATAACCCCATCTTTGCACTGTTGCGAAGGGCTTTGGTGTCTGCCTCCCAGAAAAGGTAATAGAACTTTTAGACCTCCACTCATGCTGAAATAGTGCAACTGTTTTCAATGAGAGTTCCACTAAGAATACGATCAGGATCATCCTCAAACTCAACTACAAATTCATTCTGTGCAGTTCTAGACATTTCATTGTGATTTCTCACTGTGGATGAAGCTGTTAAATACTTCTACCACACAGATCGGGCACCTGACAACCTGTACAATTTTTTAGCATTTGGCATAAGGGTTATGTATACGTACCATGGTGGAAACGCTAGTAGAGAGGCCATCCTCATTTTGTTTTGAATCATCAATAATATCTCCATGTTTGAGAATAACTACCACGCCATCATCCACCATTTGTTGTGACCGTCGACAATGCAGCTCTAGTGAAAGACCACTTGCGTTTAAATCTGTGTTTATTTTGTTCAGAAGGTAAGATCTCATATATATATCGGGATTTAGAAATCTAGAACCTTTATTTACACCCATATACCCTTCATGTAAACGATGAGTAATGTGGAAGCTTGGCGCTTGAAATGGGCCTGTGTGGCTTATCTATTTGACATATGGATTTGAAGTTCCTATGCGACCTCAACCTCGGATTTGGTTCATGTATGCCCTTTCTCGACATTGGTTTACCATGTGGTTTTGACTCTCCTGGTCATGACCTAGAGTGTTTGATCTGTTATCTTGGCCGAATGAAACCCCAAGGCGATTTGCCTGATTTAGAGAAACAGAGAAACTTTGAATTATATCCACTTGTTCGCGGGTATCCTGGTAGCTCTACATCATGATTCAATACCTCTGATATGTCAAACGCTCCAAAAACCCAATTATAATTACTCAAAGACACCTGCGCATGTATTTTTCTGTCTGCAAATGCAAATGACACGTATCTAGATACCCTGCAATCTCCAATAGATGAACTCAGTGCATGTTCCTGATTTGTTGACGAGATATGACAAGAGAGACCATCCCGTGGATTCCTCTTTCAAATAATCTTCAACTTGTCGACTTGTCATGCTGGTGACTCTCACTATTTTCAAAATTGGCAGCTGCGTATGTACAAATCAAAACTCTGCATGATATACTTACATAATTTTGACAACCGACCTAAATTGATAAAAGCTCAACACTCATTGCTGGATTTTGGTGACACATGTCTTGAGTTAAATAGGTAGACTAAAGGTCTGGCTTGACTTAAGTTATCAACATGACATAGGAATGGCCCGAGGCTTTAATATAATCGATAGGAGATATAAATATATGCGTTGGCTCGGTGTTCATAATAGTTTTTGAAGGTTAAATATGTGTCTTTGACTTAGTATGATAGTTAGGCATGATGTTCTGATGTGGCATGTGGATTTGGAATTTATCATGACTCATAGCTAGCATAATAGCATAAGAATAACACATATAGCTTTAACTCGTTGCTTGGATTTAGTATGGGTTTAGTAGCATGTAGCCTTAGCTTGTATGTCAACTTATGTGTTGACTCATGACTTGAAATATGGTTTGGTGCGCTAAGATTGAAATGTAATTTTATAGACCTTGGCATAGATTTATACGTAGGATGATGACTAGATTTGGACTTAGAACTTTAGATTTAGTCTAGGATAAATCCATTTAAAAGCATGCTCCTCTTTTAATAAAAATCTTAAATAAAAGAAACTAGGAATACATCAAACTCAAGAATAGATTGTGTAGAGTTCAAATGAGATTTTTAACCATTTATTCGCAGGTCAAGAGGATGAAGCCAAAGGATTTTTGGGAAAAAGTAATCAATCAAAAGCTTGATAAAAATATGGAGGTTAAGACACTGGCCAAAAGACTGAAGAAAACAATAAATCAAGTGAAGAGTGATGAAAACATTCATCAAAATACCAGTTCATTTTGATCGCTAACAACTGGCTCCAACTGGAATGGAGACCTCCTTGCGAGGTTTCCAAGAACCTAGTAGTTCAAGTCGCCTTTAGTATTGGGCATGGAGTCATCTGGCTTGTACCATTGGGCTATGGAGTCATCTGGACTTTACAATTGATTCCCTGCAAACCTGTATCATGCATGTAGCCTCCCGTATCCTGCTCTGCTTATTCAACAACTGAAAACGTCTGAAAGAATCTACTTGCTGATAGGGCGAGCTTATTCTCTCTACCTACTTCTACTCTAAAAAAATCTGTAAAACAGTCTGGTCAAGTAAAACTGAATCTCCAATGCAACCAAGAAATAAATTGATTTACTGGTACCCTCCTTGATCTGAATCTGAAAAAGAAAGGAAACCATAGCATGCAGAAATATAGTTTGAAAAGATGGCAGAACCAACCATCATTTGAAAAAAATATCTTGACATTTATGTTGCTCATAAACTCCAAATAGTCAGCAATAGGGTCAATAAAGCCACAAAGAAATACCTCCCTTTGCTGTTGTTCCAATTGAAAGAAAAGTTGCTGCTTTTTTTCTTCATTGATGTCAATGCTGAATGTGGATTGTTCTTCCTCTGTCAAATGAAAAAACAATCTCAACTGCTAATCTGAAACTTTCTGTTCCTCACCTTCCTCCTCATAACTGCTGAAATCTGCCTTGGTCTGCAAATCAGAAAACTGAGGGTTGTCCTTACAATCTGCTGCAGATCCCAAGTTATTAAAAAAAAATTGCTCATCATCTTCATCCCTTTCATCAAAATTTGAAATAAAAGGTACATAAAGAGAAATATAATCCTCTTGCTGTCTTTCTTGGAGATTATATGTTTTCTGAAATTCCTGTTCCTCGTGGTTACTATCATTTTCCTTGGTCTGTAGATCTGAAAATTGCATGCTAGCCTCATTTATTTCAATAGATATTTGACCAATATTAAACTGATCTTCTCCATGTGTAGTTAAAGACATCAATTCTTCAGATTTGTGAATATTAGAAATAATGGTAATAGGAGAGACCTGAACTCTTTCATTATTTCTATCTAATTCATTTTTATGTGAAAATATATCATTGTGAAGATTATTAGAGAGATGATGTAGATGATGAGAGTGAGATCCTTCTCTATTTACATCTTCAACTCTATTGTGCAATTCATATTCTACACAACAATTATCAAATAAAAACTTATCTGAAAAGAACCTTTTGCAGCGCTCATTGAATACTCTGTGAAAATCCTTCAATGATGAAATACTGGAAGGAGGTAAAGAGAAATACCACTGACGTGCATCACCATACACCAAATGCATGAACATATTCACACGAACATCTTCATGCTGCAGATCTAGTAGATCTATGCACTCATGAAACTTTTTGAGGTGTTCTGCAGGGTTATCTTCTTTCTCCTCTTTGAAGATAGGTAGAAAATCTCCCCATTCTGACATATGAGGTACTAGATGTGGGAAACCAGAAACTGAAGAGAAGTTCAGAGATGCAAACCTCCGAGCCAAAAGAGCAGTAAATGCTTTTGACATCTGCATATTGTGGAGTCGCCACTGAATCCGTCTTTCATGGAGTCTCCAGATAGATGATTACAACCAAGAAATTGTCCAGGCTTTGTCTATCATCAAAGCTGGATCTATGTCGTGTCCCAAGGAAGCTAAGCTTCAATCTCCTATCCCCGACAACAACGCCAATTTGTTATAACTCCAAGAAACTCTTTGAGGTTGTAAGTCAAAGATGCTTGGTAACTTAAAGTAAACTTATTTTTGTGTTTTTGTATGTGTGGATCAATGGAATAACTCACCTACAATATGATATCCAGACAGTCAAAGTGAATAATCAAATAAACCAATGCCCTCAAGGATCAATAATTAGATAATAGCTTTAAGTGGGTGAAGAAGATAGTGCTTATAAACGAGATACACAATGATGGGTTTAATAAACAATGCAAGAAACTATTAATCAAGTTATGAACTGACTAATGATATGACAATCATTTTGCAGTTAAAACAAGTTGAATAAGAGTGCAGAAGAAGGGTGGAAAACTGACATTAATAGAGAGAGAAACTTGTGATCTGTGTTATCATATGAAAAGTCTGTTACAAAGGTGTAGTTCTTGTATCCAAAATTGAACCCTAGGTATGTGAAAAAGATAGGCATTTATAGCCTTTACAAAATAACTGAGATCCTATAAAGGAGGATTGAATTTACTTGAAATAGATAATCAAAACTCACACAAGAAAATAGGAAGAGATCCTAAAAACTAGGTCAACTCCTCATCTTTGATGATATTCATATCCTTCAAAACTTTGACAAGTGTAGAAAGCCTTCCAATGCTGCTAAATATCCATAGAAGATAAGATAAGTCGAATTTGCCACTTTTAGCAAAAAACTGTTTCTGTGCCTGGAAAATAGCTAGCTAATTCCACTTTGCCACCTTTCTAAACACCTCAAACATCATAACAGAACCTTAAATATGATGTGTTTAATTTTTTCCCATCTTTTGAAACCCTCCTCTAGGCGTTTGATTAAGAAAAACTTGGATCTGGGTGAAAATACAACTTCTCTTCCCTGTCTGCGGTTTCACTAGCTCTTCCACCTTGAAATTTGCTAGTTAGCCGATGAAATCTTTGCTTTTTCAACGACTAACTGTTTGTAGATGTGCTTCCTATGCCGGTGAAAGCTCTGTTTTGGCCAAAAATAAAACCTTTCGTGATTAAATCAAATTCATTGTTTGCATCAACGATGCTGCAACACATACAATCGTTGGGAAATTTATGTTCTTGATTTGGCCCGACGATTATGGATAGTAATGATATTTCCTTGTAGCTCCTTCTCACAGATGGTCTAGTGCCTGTTATTTGATTTATAGCTTCGACCTGAGACATTTCTACTCTCTACTATCAGTCTAACCAAATCATATTCTAGATGATATGCAAGTGTCAAGCGCTTTTACTGTTTTCCATAATTATTGAGGCGTCCCTTAACTGTAAAATCTCTATGAAAACTTCTTCAAGGTTTCAAAATCAGAGATAACACCACCTTTGCACTATTGTGAAGGGCTTTGATGTCTTCCTCCCAGAAAAGGTAATAGACCTTTTAGACCTCCACTCATGCTGAAATAGTGCAACTGTTTTCAATGATAGTTCCACTAAGAATACGATGAGGATCATCCTCAAACTCAGCTACAAATTCATTCTGTAAAGTTCTAGACATTTCATTATGATTTCTCACCATGGCTGAAGCTGTTAAAGACTTCTACCACACAGATCGGGCACCTGGCAACCTATACAATTGCTTAGCATATGGCATAAGGGTTATGTATACGTACCATGGGGGAAACGCTAATAGAGAGGCCATCATCATTTTGTTTTGAATCATCAATAATATCTCCATGTTTGAGAACAACTACCACACCATCATCCTCCATTTGTTGTGATCGTCGACAACGAAGCTCTAGTGAATGACCACTTGCGTTTCAATCTATGTTTATTTTGTTCAGAAGGAAAGATCTCATATATATATCATGATTTAGAAATCTAGAACCTTTATTTACACCCATATACCCTTCATGTAAACGATGAGTAATGTGGAAGCTTGGCGTTTGAACTGGGCATGTGTGGCTTATCTATTTGACATATGGATTTGAAGTTCCTATGCGACCGCAACCTCGGATTTGGCTCGTGTATGCCCTGTATCAACATTGATTTACCATGTGGTTTTGACTCTCCTGGTCGCGGCCTAGAGTGCTTGATCCGTTATCTTGGCTGAATGAAACCCCAAGGTGATTTGCCTGATTTAGAGCAACAGAGAAACTTTGACTTATATCTACTTGTTCGTGGGTATCTTGGTAGCTCTACATCACGATCCGATACCTCTGATCTGTCAAATGCTCCAAAAACCCAGTTATACATACTCAAAGACACTTGCGCATGTGTTTTTCTGTCTGCAAGTGAAAATGACACATATCTAGATACCCTGCAATCTCCAATAGATGAACTTGATGCATGTTCCTGATTTTTCGACGAGATATGACAAGAGAGACCATCATGTGGATTCCTCTTTCAAATAATCTTCAACTTGTCGACTTGTCATGCTGGTGACTCTCACTATTTTCAAAACTGGCAACTGCGTATGTACATATCAAAACTCTGCATGATATACTTACATAATTTTGACAACTGACCTCAATTGATAAGAGCTCAACGCTCATTGCTGGATTTTGGTGACACATGTCTTGAGTTAAATAGGTAGACTAAAGGTCTGACTTGACTTAACCTATCAAATTGACATAGGAATGGCCCGAGGATTTAATAAAATCGATAGGAGATATAAACATATGCGTTGGCTCGGCGTTCATAATAGGTTTTGAAGGTTAAATATGTGGCTTTGACTTAGCATGATAGTTAGGCATGAAGTTCTGATGTGGCATGCGGATTTGGAATTTAGCATGACTCATAGCTAGCATAATAGCATAAGAATAACACATATAGTTTTAACTTGTTGCTTGTATTTAGTATGGGTTTAGTTGCATGTAGCCTTAGCTTGTATGTCAACTTATGTGTTGACTCATGACTTGAAATATGGTTTGGTGCGCTAAGATTGATATGTAATTTTGTAGACCTTGGCATAGATTTATACGTAGGATGATGACTAGATTTGGACTTAGAACTTTAGATTTAGTCTAGGATAAAGCCATTTAAAAGCATGCTCCTCTTTTAATAAAAATCTTAAATAAAAGAAACTAGGAATACATCAAACTCAAGAATAGATTGTGCAGAGTTCAAATGAGATTTTTAACCATTTATTCGCAGGTCAAGAGGATGAAGCCAAAGGATTTTTGGGCAAAAGTAATCAATCAGGAGCTTGATAAAAATATGGAGGTAAGGCACTAGCCAAAAGACTGAAGAAAACAATAAATCAAGTGAAGAGTGATGAAAACATTCATCAAAATACCAGTGCATTTTGATCGCTAACAACTGGCTCCAACTAGGATGGAGACCTCCCTGCGAGGTTTCCAAGAACCTAGTAGTTCAAGTCACTTTTAGTATTGGGCATGGAGTCATCTGGCTTGTACCATTGGGCTATGGAGTCATCTGGCCTTTACAACTGATTCCCTGCAAACCTGTATCATGCATGTAGCCTCCTATATCCTGCTCTGCTTATTCAACCACTAAAAACATCTGAAAGAATCTACTTGCTCATAGGGAGAGCTTATTATCTCTACCTACTTCTACTCTAACCAGATCTATAAAGCAGACTGATCAAGTAAAAATGAATCTCCAATGCAACCAAGAAAGAAATTGATTTATTGGTACCCTCCTTGATCTGAATCCGAAAAAAGAAAGGAAACCATAGCATGCAGAAATATAGTTTGAAAAGATGGCAGAACCAACCATCATATGACAAAAATATCTTGACATTTATGCTGCTCATAAACTCCAAATAGTCAGCAATAGGGTCAATAAATCCACAAAGAAATACCTCCCTTTGCTGATGTTCGAACTGAAAGAAAAGCTGTTGCTTTTTTTCTTTACTGATGTCAATGCTGAATGTGGACTGTTCTTCCTCTGTCAAATGAAAAAACAATCTCAACTGCTAATACAAAACTTTTTGTTCCTCACCTTCCTCCTCATAACTATTGAAATCTACCTTGTTCTGCAAATAAAAAAACTAAGGGTTGTCCTTAGAATCTGCTGCAGATCCCAAGTTATTACAAAACATTTTCTCATCATCTTCATCCCTTTCATCAAAATTTGAAATAAAAGGTACACAAGGAGAAATATAATCCTCTTGTTGTCTTTCTTGGAGATTATATGTTTTCTGAAATTCATGTTCCTCGTGGTTACTATAATTTTCCTTGGTCTGTAGATCTGAAAATTGTGGGCTAGCCTCATTTATTTCAATAGATATTTGACCAATATTAAACTGATCTTCTCCATGTGTGGTTAAAGACATCAATTCTTCAGATTTGTGAAGATCATAAATAATGGTAATAGGAGAGACATGAACTCTTTCATTATTTCTATCTAATTCATTTTTATGTGAAAATATATCATCATGAAGATCATTAGAGAAATGATGTAGATGATGAGAGTGAGATCCTTCTCTATTTACATCTTCAACTCTATTGTGCAATTCATATTCTACACAACAATTATCAAATAAAAACTTATCTGAAAATAACCTTTTGCAACGCTCATTGAATACTCTGTGAAAATCCTTCAATGATGAAATACTGGAAGGAGGTAAAGAGAAATACCACTGACGTGCATTGCCATACAACGAATACATGAACATATTTATACGAAAATCTTCATGCTGTAGATCTAGTAGATCCATGCACTCATGAAACTTTTTGAGGTGTTCTGCAGGATTATCTTCTTTCTCCTCTTTGAAGACAGGTAGAAAATCTCCCCATTATGACATATGAGGTACTAGATGTGGGAAATCAGAAACTGAAGAGAAGTCCAGAGGTGCAAACCTTCGAGCCAAAAGAGAAACAAATGCTTTTGACATCTGAATATTGTGGAGTCGCCACTAAATCCGTCTTTCATGGAGTCTCTAGATAGATGATTACAACCAAGAAAATTTCCAGGCTTTGTCTATCATCAAAGATAGATCTATGTCGTGTCCCTAGGAAGCTGAGCTTCAATCTCCTATCCCCAGTAACGATGCCAATTTGTTATAACTCCAAGAAACTCTTTGAGATTGTAAGTCGAAGATGCTTGGTAACTTAAAGTAAACTTATTTTTGTGTTGTTGTATGTGTGGATCAATGGAATAACTCAACTACAATATGATATCCAGACAGTCAAAATAAATAATCAAATAAACCAATGCCCTCAAGGATCAATAATTAGATAATAGCTTTAAGTGGGTGAAGAAGACAGTGCTTATAAACCAGATACACAATGACGGGTTTAATAAACAATGCAAGAATCTATTAATCAAGTTATGAACTGACTAATGAGATGATATTCATTTTGTAGTTAAAACAACTTGAATAAGAGTACATAAGAAGGGTGGAAATCTAACATTAATAGAGAGAGAAACTTGTGATCTGTATTATCATATGAAAAGTCTGTTACAAAGGTGTAAGTCCTTTTTTCCAAAATCGAATCCTAGGTATGTGAAAAAGATAGGCATTTATAGCCTTTACAAAATAACTGAGATCCTATAAAGGAGGATTGAATTTACTTGAAATAGATAATCAAAACTGACACAAGAAAATAAGAAGAGATCCTAAAAACTAGGTCAAATCCTCATCTTTGATGATCTTCATATCCTTCAAAACTTTGACAAGTGTAGAAAGCCTTCCAATGCTGCTGAATATCCATAGAAGATAAGATAAGTCGAATTTTCCACTTTTAGTAAAAAACTTTTTCTGTGCCTAGAAAATAGGTAGCTAATTCCACTTTTCCACCTTGATAAACACCTCAAACATCATAAGAGAACCTTAAATATGATGTGTTTAATTTTTGTCCATCTTTTGAAACCCTCCTCTAGGCGTTTGATTAAGAAAAACCTTAAATACAACTTCTTTGCCCTATCTGCGGTTTCACCAGATCTTCCACCTTGAAATTTGCTAGTTAGCCGGTGAAAGCTTTGCTTTTCAACGACTAACTATTTGTAGATGTGCTTCCTATGCCGGTGAAAGCTCTGTTTTGGCAAAAAATAAAACCTTTTGTGATTAAATCAAATTCATTGTTTGCATCAACGATGTTGCAGCACATACAATCATTAGGAAATTTATGTTCTTGATTTGGCCCGCCGAATATGGATAGTAATGATATTTCCTTGTAGCCCCTTCTCGCAGATGGTCTAGTGCCTATTATTTGATTTATAGCTTCGACCTGAGACATTTCTACTCTCTACGATCAGTCTAACCAAATCATATTCTAGATGATATGCAGGTGTCAAGTGCTTTTACTGTTTTCCATAATTATTGAGGCGTCCCTTAACTGTAGAATCTCTATGACAACTTCTTCAAGGTTTCAAAATCAGAGATAACCCCACCTTTGCATTGTTGCGAAGGGATTTGGTGTCTTCCTCCCAGAAAAGGTAATAGAAATTTTAGACCTACACTCATGTTGAAATAGTGCAATTGTTTTCAATGAGAGTTCCACGAAGAATACGACCAGGATCATCCTCAAACTCAACTACAAATTCATTCTGTACAGTTCTAGACATTTCATTGTGATTTCTCACCATGGCTGAAGTTGTTAAAGACTTCTACCACACAGATCGTTCACCTGACAGCCTGTACAATTGCTTAGCATCTGGCATAAGGGTTATGTATACGTACCATGGGGGAAACACTAGTAGAGAGGCCATCCTCATTTTGTTTTGAATCATCAATAATATCTCCATGTTTGAGAACAACTACCACACCATCATCCTCCATTTGCTGTGACCGTTGACAACACAACTCTAGTGAACGACCACTTGTGTTTCAATTTGTGTTTATGTTGTTCAGAAGGTAAGATCTCATATATATATCGGGATCTAGCAATCTAGAACCTTTATTTACACCCATATACCCTTCATGTAAACGATGAGTAATGTGGAAGCTTCGCGTTTGAACTGGGTCTGTGTGGCTTATCTATTTGACATATGGATTTGAAGTTCCTATGCGACCTCAACCTCAGATTTGGCTTGTGTATGCCCTATATCGACATTGATTTACCATGTGGTTTTGACTCTCCTGGTCACGACCTAGAGTGCTTGATTTGTTATCTTGGTTGAATGAAACCCCAAGGTGATTTGCCTGATTTAGAGAAATAGAGAAACTTTGACTTATATCCACTTGTTCGTGGGTATGCTGGTAGCTCTACATCATGATCCGATACCTCTGATCTGTCAAACGCTCCAAAAACCCAGTTATACTTACTCAAAGACACATGCACATGTATTTTTCTATCTGCAAATGCAAATGACACGTATCTAGATACCCTGCAATCTCTAATAGATGAACTTGGCATCTGTTCCTGATTTGTCGATGAGATATGACAAGAGAGACCATCCCGTGGATTCCTCTTTCAAATAATCTTCAACCTGTCGACTTGTCATACTGGTGACTCTCACTATTTTCAAAACTGGCAGCTACGTATGTAGATATCAAAACTCTGCATGATATACTTACATAATTTTGAGAACCGACCTCAATTGATAAGAGCTCAACGCTCATTGTTGGATTTTGGTGACACATGTCTTGAGTTAAATAGGTAGACTAAAGGTTTGACTTGACTTAACCTATCAACTTGACATAGGAATGGCCCGAGGCTTTAATAGAATCGATAGGAGATATAAAGATATGCGTTGGCTCAACGTTCATAATAGGTTTTGAAGGTTAAATATGTGGCTTTGACTTAGCATGATAGTTAGGCATGAAGTTCTGATGTGGCATGTGGATTTGGAATTTAACATGACTCATGGCTAGCATAATAGCATAAGAATAACACACATAGCTTTAACTCATTGCTTGGATTTAGTATGGGTTTAGTAGCATGTAGCCTTAGCTTGTATGTCAACTTATGTGTTGACTCATGACTTGAAATATGGTTTGGTGCGCTAAGCTTGTAATGTAATTTTGTAGACCTTGACATAGATTTATATGTAGGATGATGACTAGATTTGGACTTAGAAATTTAGATTTAGTCTAGGATAAATCCATTTAAAAGCATGCTCCTCTTTTAATGAAAATCTTAAATAAAAGAAACTAGGAATACATCAAACTCAAGAATAGATTATGCAGAGTTCAAATGAGATTTTTAACCATTTATTCGCAGGTCAAGAGGATGAAGACAAAAGATTTTTGGGCAAAAGTAATCAATAAGGAGCTTGATAAAAATATGGAGGTTAAGACACTGGCCAAAAGACTGAAGAAAACAATAAATCAAGAGAAGAGTGATGAAAACATTCATCAAAATACCAGTGCATTTTGATCGCTAACAACTGGCTCCAACTGGGATGGAGACCTCCCTGCGAGGTTTCCAAGAACCTAGTAGTTCCAGTCATCTTTAGTATTGGGCATGGAGTCATATGGCTTGTACCATTGGGCTATGGAGTCATCTGGCCTTTACAACTGATTCCCTGCAAACCTGTATCATGCATGTAGCCTCCCGTATCCTGCTCTGCTTATTCAACAACTAAAAACGTCTAAAAGATTCTACTTGCTCATAGGGCGAGCTTATTCTCTCTACCTACTTCTACTCTAACTAGATCTATAAAGCAAATTGATCAAGCAAAATTGAATCTCCAATGCAACCAAGAAAGAAATTGATTTACTGGTACCCTCCTTGATCTGAATCCGAAAAAATAAAGAAAACCATAGCATGCAGGAATATAGCTTGAAAAGATGGCATAACCAACCATCATCTGAAAAAAATATCTTGACATTTATGCTACTCATAAACTCCAAATAGTCAGCAATAGGGTCAATAAAGCCACAAAGAAATACCTCCATTTGTTGTTGTTCCAACTGAAAGAAAAGCTGTTGCTTTTTTTCTTCACTGATGTCAATGTTGAATGTGGACTGTTCTTCCTCTGTCAAATGAGAAAACAATCTCAACTGCTAATCTGAAACTTTCTGTTCCTCACCTTCCTCCTCATAACTGCTGAAATCTGCCTTGGTCTGCAAATCAGAAAACTGAGGGTTTTCCTTAGAATCTACTGCAGATCCCAAGTTATTACAACAAATTTGCTCATCATCTTCATCCCTTTCATCAAAATTTGAAATAAAAGGTACATAAGGAGAAATATAATCCTCTTGCTGTCTTCCTTGGAGATTATATGTTTTCTGAAATTCCTGTTTCTTGTGGTTACTATAATTTTCCTTGGTCTGTAGATCTGAAAATTGGGGGCTAGACTCATTTATTTCAATAGATATTTTACCAATATTAAACTAATCTTCTCCATGTGTGGTTAAAGACATCAATTCTTCAGATTTGTGAAGATCATAAATAATGGTAATAGGAGAGACTTGAACTCTTTCATTATTTCTATCTAATTCATTTTTATGTGAAAATATATCATCATGAAGATCATTAGAGAGATGATGTAGATGATGAGAGTGAGATCCTTCTCTATTTACATCTTCAACTCTATTGTGCAATTCATATTCTACACAACAATTATCAAATAAAAAATTATCTGAAAAGAACCTTTTGCAGCGCTCATTGAATACTCTGTGAAAATCCTTCAATGATGAAATACTGGAAGGAGGTAAAGAGAAATACCACTGGCGTGCATCGCCATACAACGAATGCATGAACATATTCATGCTACAGATCTAGTGGATGCATGCACTCATGAAACTTTTTGAGGTGTTTTGCAGGATTATCTTCTTTCTCCTCTTTGAAGATAGGTAGAAAATCTCCCCATTCTGACATATGAGGTACTGGATGTGGGAAACTAGAAACTGAAGAGAAGTCCAGAGGTGCAAACCTCCGAGCCAAAAGAGCAGCAAATGCTTTTGACATCTGAATATTGTGGAGTTGCCACTGAATCTGTCTTTCATGGAGTCACCAAATAGATGATTACAACCAAGAAAATGTCCAGGATTTGTCTATCATCAAAGATGGATCTATGTCGTATCCCTAGGAAGCTGAGCTTCAATCTCCTATCCCCGGCAACAACGCCAATTTGTTATAACTCCAAGAAACTCTTTGAGATTGTAAGTCAAAGATGCTTGGTAACTTAAAGTAAACTTATTTTTGTGTTTTTGTATGTGTGGATCAATGGAATAACTCAACTACAATATGATATCCAGACAGTCAAAATGAATAATAAAATAAACCAATTCCCTCAAGGATCAATAATCAGATAATAGATTTAAGTGGGTGAAGAAGACAGTGCTTATAAACCAGATACACATTGATGGGTTTAATAAACAATGCAAGAAACTATTAATCAAGTTGTGAACTGACTAATGAGATGACAATCATTTTGCAATTAAAACAACTTGAATAAGAGTACAAAAGAAGGGTGGAAATCTGATGTTAATAGAGAGAGAAACTTGTGATCTGTATTATCATATGAAAAGTCTGTTACAAAGGTGTAGTTCCTGTATCCAAAAGCAAACCCTAGGTATGTGAAAAAGATAGGCATTTATAGCCTTTACAAAATAACTGAGATCCTATAAAGGAGGATCGAATTTACTTGAAATAGATAATCAAAACTGACACAAGAAAATAGGAAGAGATCCTAAAAACTAGGTCAACTCCTCATCTTTGATGATCTTCATATCCTTCAAAACATTGACAAGTGTAGAAAGCCTTCCAATGCTGCTGAATATCCATAGAAGATAAGATAAGTCGAATTTACCACTTTTAGCAAAAAACTGTTTCTGTGCCCAGAAAATAGGTAGCTAATTCCACTTTGCCACCTTGCTAAACACCTCAAACATCATAACAGAACCTTAAATATGACGTGTTTAATTTTTGCCCATCTTTTGAAACCCTCCTCCAGGCGTTTGATTAAGAAAAACTTGGATCTGGGCGAAAATACAACTTCTTTGCCCTGTCTGTGGTTTCACTAGCTCTTTCGCCTTGAAATTTGCTAGTTAGCCGGTGAAAGCTTTGCTTTTCAATGGCTAACTGTTTGTAGATGTGCTTCCTGTGCCGGTGAAAGCTCTGTTTTGGCCAAAAATAAAACCTTTCGTGATTAAATCAAATTCATTGTTTGCATCAACGATGCTGTAGCACATACAATCGTTGGGAAATTTATGTTCTTGATTTGGCTTGGCGATTATGGATAGTAATGATATTTCCTTGTAGCCCCTTCTCGCAGATGGTCTGGTGCCTGTTATTTGATTTATAGCTTCGACCTGAGACATTTCTACTCTCTACGATCAGTCTAACCAAATCATATTCTAGATGATATGCAGGTGTCAAGCGCTTTTACTGTTTTCCATAATTATTGAGGCATCCCTTAACTGTAGAATCTCCATGACAACTTCTTCAAGGTTTCAAAATCAGAGATAACCCCATCTTTGCACTATTGCGAAGGGCTTTGGTGTCTGCCTCCCAGAAAAGGTAATAGAACTTTTAGACCTCCACTCACGCTGAAATAGTGCAACTGTTTTCAATGAGAGTTCCACTAAGAATACGATCAGGATCATCCTCAAACTCAGCTACAAATTCATTCTGTGCAATTCTAGACATTTCATTGTGATTTCTCACCGTGGCTGAAGCTGTTAAAGACTTCTACCACACAGATCGGGCACCTGGCAACCTGTACAATTTCTTAGCATATGGCATAAGTGTTATGTATACGTATCATGGGGGAAACACTAGTAGAGAGGCCATGCTCATTTTGTTTTGAATCATCAATATTATCTCCATGTTTGAGAACAAATACCATGCCATCATCCTCCATTTGATGTGACCGTCGAAAGCGCAAATCTAGTGAATGATCACTTGCGTTTCAATCTATGTTTATATTGTTCAGAAGGTAATATCTCATTTATATATCGGGATTTAGAAATCTAGAACCTTTATTTACACCCATATACCCTTCATGTAAACGATGAGTAATGTGGAAGCTTGGCGCTTGAACTGGGCCTGTGTGGCTTATCTATTTGACATATGGATTTGAAGTTCCTATGCGACCTCAACCTCGGATTTGGCTCGTGTATGCCCTATCTCAACATTGGTTTACCATGTGGTTTTGACTCTCCTGGTCGTGGCCTAGAGTGCTTGATCTGTTATCTTGAGAGAATGAAACCCCAAGGTGATTTGTTTGATTTAGAGCAACAAAGAAACTTTGACTTATGTCCACTTGTTCATGGGTATCCTGGTAGCTCTACATCATGATCCGAAACCTTTGATATGTCAAACGCTCCAAAAACCCAGCTATACTTACTTAAAGACACCCGCGCATGTATTTTTTTGTCTGCAAATGCAAATGACACGTATCTAGAGACCCTGCAATCTCCAATAGATGAACTCGACGCCTGTTCCTGATTTGTCGACGAGATATGAGAAGAGAGACAATCCCGTGGATTCCTCTTTCAAATAATCTTCAACCTGTCGACTTGTCATGTTGGTGACTCTCACTATTTGCAAAACTGGTAGCTGCGTATGTACATATCAAAACTCTGCATGATATACTTACATAATTTTGACAACCGACCTCAATTGATAAGAGCTCAATGCTCATTGCTGGATTTTGGTGACACATGTCTTGAGTTAAATAGGTAGACTAAAGGTCTGACTTGACTTAACCTATCAACTTGACATAGGAATGACCCGAGGCTTTAATAGAATCGATAGGAGATATAAAGATATGTGTTGGCTCGGCGTTCAGAATAGGTTTTGAAGGTTAAATATGTGGCTTTGACTTAGCATGATAGTTAGGCATGAAGTTCTGATGTGGCACGTGGATTTGGAATTTAGCATGACTCATAGCTAGCATAATAGCATAAGAATAAAACATATAGCTTTAACTCGTTGCTTGGATTTAGTATGGGTTTAGTAGCATGTAGCCTTAGCTTGTATGTCAACTTATGTGTTGACTCATGACTTGAAATATGGTTTGGTGCACTAAGCTTGAAATGTAATTTTGTAGACCTTGGCATAGATTTATACGTAGGATGATGACTAGATTTGGACTTAGAACTTTAAATTTAGTCTAGGATAAAGCCATTTAAAAGCATGCTCCTCTTGTAATAAAAATCTTAAATAAAAGAAACTAGGAATACATCAAACTCAAGAATAGAATGTGCAGAGTTCAAATGAGATTTTTAACCATTTATTCATAGGTCAAGAGGATGAAGCCAAAGGATTTTTGGGCAAAAGTAATCAATCGAGAGCTTGATAAAAATATGGAGTTTGAGACACTGGCCAAAAGACTGAAGAAAACAATAAATCAAGTGAAGAGTGATAAAAACATTCATCAAAATACCAGTGCATTTTGATCGCTAACAACTGGCTCCAACTGGGATGGAGACCTCCTTGCGAGGTTTCCAAGAACCTAGTAGTTCAAGTCACCTTTAGTATTGGGCATGGAGCCATCTGGCTTGTACCATTGGGCTATGGAGTCATCTGGCCTTTACAACTGATTCCCTGCAAACCTGTATCATGCATGTAGCCTCTCGTATCCTGCTTTGCTTATTCAACAATTGAAAACGTCTGAAAGAATCTACTTGCTCATAGGGTGAGCTTATTCTCTCTACCTACTTCTACTCTAACCAGATCTGTAAAGTAGACTGGTCAAGTAAAACTGAATCTCCAATGCAACCAAGAAATAAATTGATTTACTGGTACTCTCCTTGATCTGAATCCGAAAAAGAAAGAAAACCATAGCATGCAGAAATATAGTTTGAAAAGATGGCAGAACCAACCATCATCTGACAAAAATATCTTGACATTTATGCTGCTCATAAACTCCAAATAGTCAGCAATAGGGTCAATAAATCCACAAAGAAATACCTCCCTTTGCTGTTGTTCCAACTGAAAGAAAAGCTGCTGTTTTTTTTCTTCACTGATATCAATGCTAAATGTGGACTGTTCTTCCTCTGTCAAATGAAAAAACAATCTCAACTGCTGATCTGAAACTTTCTATTCCTCACCTTCCTCCTCATAACTATTGAAATCTGCCTTGGTCTGCAAATCAGAAAACGGAGGGTTGTCCTTAGAATTTGCTGCAGATCCCAAGTTATTACAAAAAATTTGCTCATCATCTTCATCCCTTTCATCAAAATTTGAAATAAAAGGTACAAAAGGAGAAATATAATCCTCTTGCTGTCTTTCTTGGAGATTATATGTTTTCTGAAATTCCTGTTCCTCGTGGTTACTATCATTTTCCTTGGTCTGTTGATCTGAAAATTGCGGGCTAGCCTCATTTATTTCAATAGATATTTGACCAATATTAAACTGATCTTCTCCATGTGTAGTTAAAGACATCAATTCTTCAGATTTGTGAAGATTAGAAATAATGGTAATAGGAGAGACCTGAACTCTTTCATTATTTCTATCTAATTCATTTTTATGTGAAAATATATCATCATGAAGAT
Organism: Picea engelmannii; assembly: GCA_009831015.1. Taxonomy (NCBI): domain Eukaryota; kingdom Viridiplantae; phylum Streptophyta; class Pinopsida; order Pinales; family Pinaceae; genus Picea; species Picea engelmannii. The sequence continues at coordinate 76,318 of ML803556.1, read as the reverse complement.
CATTAGAGAGATGATGTAGATGATGAGAGTGAGATCCTTCTCTATTTACATCTTCAACTCTATTGTGCAATTCATATTCTACACAATAATTATCAAATAAAAACTTATCTAAAAAGAACCTTTTGCAGCGCTCATTGAATACTCTGTGAAAATCCTTCAATGATGAAATACTGGAAGGAGGTAAAGAGAAATACCACTGACGTGCATCACCATACAACGGATGCATGAACATCTTCATGCTCCAGATCTAGTAGATCCATGCACTCATGAAACTTTTTGAGGTGTTCTGCAGGATTATTTTTTTTCTCCTCTTTGAAGATAGGTAGAAAATCTCCCCATTCTGACATATGAGGTATTGGATGTGGGAAACTAGAAACTGAAGAGAAGTCCAGAGGTGAAAACCTTCGAGCCAAAAGAGCAACAAATGCTTTTGACATCTGAATATTGTGGAGTTGCCACTGAATCTGTCTTTCATGGAGTCGCTAGATAGATGATTACAACCAAGAAAATGTCCAGTCTTTGTCTATCATCAAAGCTGGATCTATGTCATGTACCAAGGAAGCTGAGCTTAAATCTCCTATCCCCGGCAACGACACCAATTTGTTACAACTCCAAGAAAATCTTTGAGGTTGTAAGTCAAAGATGCTTGGTATCTTAAAGTAAACTTATTTTTGTGTTTTTGTATGTGTGGATCAATGGAATAACTCAACTACAATATGATATCCAGACAGTCAAAATGAATAATCAAATAAACCAATTCCCTCAATGATCAATAATTAGATAATAGCTTTAAGTGGGTGAAGAAGACAGTTCTTATAAACCAGATACACAATGATGGGTTTAATAAACAATGCAAGAAACTATTAATCAAGTTATGAACTGACTAATGAGATGACAGTCATTTTGCAGTTAAAACAACTTGAATAAGAGTGCAGAAGAAGGGTGGAAAACTGACATTAATAGAGAGAGAAACTTGTGATCTGTATTATCATATGAAAAGTCTGTTACAAAGGTGTAGTTCCTGTATCCAAAATCAAACCCTAGGTATGTGAAAAAGATAGGTATTTATAGCCTTTACAAAATAACTAAGATCCTATAAAGGAGGATCAAATTTACTTGAAAGAGATAATCAAAATTGACACAAGAAAATAGGAAGAGATCCTAAAAACTAGGTCAACTCCTCATCTTTGATGATCTTCATATCCTTCAAAACTTTGACAAGTGTAGAAAGCCTTCCAATGCTGCTCAATATCCATAGAATATAAGATAAGTCGAATTTGCCACTTTTAGCAAAAAACTGTTTCTGTGCCCAGAAAATAGGTAGCTAATTCCACTTTGCCACCTTGCTAAACACCTCAAACATCATAACAAAACCTTAAATATGACATGTTTAATTTTTTCCCATCTTTTGAAATCCTCCTCCAGGCATTTGATTAAGGAAAACTTGGATCTAGGCGAAAATACAACTTCTCTACACTGTCTGCGGTTTAACCAACTCTTCCACCTTGAAATTTGCTAGTTAGCCGGTGAAAGATTTGCTTTTCAATGGATAACTGTTTGTAGATGTGCTTCCTATGCTGGTGAACGCTCTGTTTTGGCCAAAAATAAAACCTTTCGTGATTAAATCAAATTCATTGTTTGCATCAACGATGCTGCAACACATACAATCGTTGGGAAATTTATGTTCTTGATTTGGCCTGGCAATTATGGATAGTTATGATATTTCCTTGTAGCCCCTTCTCGCAAATGGTCTGGTGCTTGTTATTTGATTTATAGCTTGGACTTGAGACATTTCTACTCTCTACGATCAGTCTAACCAAATCATTTTCTAGATGATATGCAAGTGTCAAGTGCTTTTACTATTTTCCATAATTATTGAGGCGTCCCTTAACTGTTGAATCTCTATGACAACTTCTTCAAGGTTTCAAAATCATAGATAACCCCACCTTTGCACTGTTGCGAAGGGCTTTGGTGTCTTCCTCCCAGAAAAGGTAATAGAACTTTTAGACCTCCACTCATGCTGAAATAGTGCAACTGTTTTCAATGAGAGTTCCACTGAGAATACGATCAGGATCATCCTCAAACTCAGTTACAAATTCATTCTGTACAGTTTTAGACATTTCATTGTGATTTCTCACCATGGATGAAGCTATTAAAGACTTCTACCACACAGATTGGGCACCTGGCAACCTGTACAATTGCTTAGCATCTGGCATAAGGGTTATGTATACGTACCATGGGGGAAACACTAGTAGAGAGGCCATCCTCATTTTGTTCTGAATCATCAATAATATCTCCATGTTTGAGAACAACTACCACACCATCATCCTCCATTTGTTGTGACCGTCGACAACACAGCTCTAGTGAACGACCACTTGCATTTCAATCTATGTTTATTTTGTTCAGAAGGTAAGATCTCATATATATATCGAGATTTAGAAATCTAGAACCTTTATTTACACCCATATACCCTTCATGTAAATGATGAGTAATGTGGAAGCTTGGCGTTTGAACTGGGCATGTGTGGATTATCTATTTGGCATATGGATTTGAATTTCCTATGCGACTTCAACCTCAGATTTGGCTCGTGTATGCCCTGTATCGACACTCATTTACCATGTGGTTTTGACTCTCCGGTTCACGGCCTAGAGTGCTTCATCTGTTATCTTGGCTGAATGAAACCCCAAGGCGATTTTCCTGATTTAGAGCAACAGAGAAACTTTGACTTATATCCACTTGTTCATGGGTATCCTGGTAACTCTACATCATGATCCGATACCTCTGATCTATCAAACGCTCCAAAAACTCAGTTATACTTACTCAAAGACACCTGCGCATGTATTTTTCTATCTGCAAATGCAAATGACACGTATCTAGATACCCTGCAATCTCCAATAGATGAACTCAACGCCTATTCATGATTTGTCGACGAGATATGACAAGAGAGACCATCCCGTGGATTCCTCTTTCAAATAATCTTCGACTTGTCGACTTGTCATGCTGGCGACTCTCACTATTTGCAAAATTGGCAATTGCGTATGTACATATCAAAATTCTGCATGATATACTTACATAATTTTGACAACCGACCTCAATTGATAAGAGCTCAACGCCCATTGCTGGATTTTGGTGACACATGTCTTGATTTAAATAGGTAGACTAAAGGTCTGAATTGACTTAACCTATCAACTTGACATAGGAATGGCCCGAGGATTTAATATAATCGATAGGAGATATAAAGATATGCGTTGGCTCGGCGTTCATAATAGGTTTTGAAGGTTAAATATGTGGCTTTGACTTAGCATGATAGTTAGGCATGAAGTTCTGATGTGGCATGTGGATTTGGAATTTAGCATGACTCATAGCTAACATAATAGCATAAGAATAACACATATAGCTTTAACTCGTTGCTTGGATTTAGTAGCATGTAGCCTTAGCTTGTATGTCAACTTATGTGTTGACTCGTGACTTGAAATATGGTTTGGTGTGCTAAGCTTGATATGTAATTTTGTAGGCCTTGGCATAGATTTATACGTAGGATGATGACTAGATTTGGACTTAGAACTTTATATTTAGTCTAGGATAAAGCCATTTAAAAGCATGCTCCTCTTTTAATAAAAATCTTAAATAAAAGAAACTAGGAATACATCAAACTCAAGAATAGATTGTGCAGAGTTCAAATGAGATTTTTAACCATTTATTTGCAGGTCAAGAGGATGAAGCCAAAGGATTTTTGGGAAAAAGTAATCAATAAGGAGCTTGATAAAAATATGGAGGTTAAGACACTCGCCAAAAGACTGAAGAAAACAATAAATCAAGTGAAGAGTGATGAAAACATTCATCAAAATACCAGTGCATTTTGATCGCTAACAACCGGCTCCAACTGGGATGGAGACCTCCTTGTGAGGTTTCCAAGAACCTAGTAGTTCTAGTCGCCTTTAGTATTGGGCATGGAGTCATCTGGCTTGTACCATTGGGCTATGGAGTCATCTGGCCTTTACAACTGATTCCCTTCAAACCTGTATCATGCATGTAGCCTCTCGTGTCCTCCTCTGCTTATTCAACAACTGAAAACATCTGAAATAATCTACTTTCTCATAGGGAGAGCTTATTCTCTCTACCTACTTCTACTCTAACCATATCTATAAAGAAGATTGATCAAGTAAAACTGAATCTCCAATGAAACCAAGAAAGAAATTGATTTACTAGTACCCTCCTTGATCTGAATCCAAAAAAAGAAAGGAAACCATAGCATGCAGAAATATAGTTTGAAAAGATGGCAGAACCAACCATCATCTGACAAAAATATCTTGACATTTATGTTGCTCATAAACTCCAAATAGTCAACAATAGGGTCAATAAAGACACAAAGAAATACCTCCCTTTTCTGCTGTTCCAACTGAAAGAAAAGCTGATGCTTTTTTTCTTCACTGATGTCAATGTTGACTGTGGACTGCTCTTCCTCTGTCAAATGAAAAAACAATCTCAACTGCTAATCTGAAACTTTCTGTTCCTCACCTTCCTCCTCATAACTGCTGAAATCTGCCTTGGTCTACAAATAAAAAAACGGAGGGTTGTCCTTAGAATCTGCTGTAGATCCCAAGTTATTACAAAAAAATTTCTCATCATCTTCATCCCTTTCATCAAAATTTGAAATAAATGGGTCATAAGGAGAAATATAATCCTCTTGTTTTCTTTCTTGGAGATTATATGTTTTCTGAAATTCCTGTTCCTCGTGGTTACTATAATTTTCCTTGGTCTGTAGATCTAAAAATTGGGGGCTAGCCTCATTTATTTCAATATATATTTGACCAATATTAAACTGATCTTCTCCATGTGTGGTTAAAGACATCAATTCTTCAGATTTGTGAAGATCATAAATAATGGTAATAGGAGAGACCTGAACTCTTTCATTATTTCTATCTAATTCATTTTTATGTGAAAATATATCATCATGAAGATCATTAGAGAGATGAAGTAGATGATGAGAGTGCGATCCTTCTCTATTTACATCTTCAACTCTATTGTGCAATTCATATTATACACAATAATTATCAAATAAAAACTTATCTGAAAATAACCTTTTGCAGCGCTCATTGAATACTCTGTGAAAATCCTTCAATGATGAAATATTGGAAGGAGGTAAGGAGAAATACCACTGACTTGCATCGCCATACAACAAATGCATGAACATCTTCATGCTGCAGATCTAGTAGATCCATGCACTCATGAAACTTTTTGAGGTGTTCTGCAGGATTATCTTCTTTCTCCTCTTTGAAGACAGGTAGAAAATCTCCCCATCTGACATATGAGGTACTGGATGTGGGAAACCAGAAACTGAAGAGAAGTCCAGAGGTGCAAACCTCCGAGCCAAAAGAGCAACAAATGCTTTTGACATCTGAATATTGTGGAGTCGCCACTGAATCCGTCTTTCATGAAGTCGCCAGATAGATGATTACAACCAAGAAAATGTCCAGGCTTTGTCTATCATCAAAGCTGGATCTATGTCGTGTCCCAAGGAAGATGAGCTTCAATCTCCTATCCCCGACAACGACGCCAATTTGTTATAACTTCAAGAAACTCTTTGAGATTGTAAGTCAAAGATGCCTGGTAACTTAAAGTAAACTTGTTTTTGTGTTTTTGTATGTGTGGATCAATGGAATAACTCAACTACAATATGATATCTAGACAATCAAAATGAATAATCAAATAAACCAATGCCCTCAAGGATCAATAATTAGATAATAGATTTAAGTGGGTGAAGAAGACAATGCTTATAAACCAGATACACAATGATGGGTTTAATAAACAATGCAAGAAACTATTAATCAAGGTATGAAATGACTAATGAGATGACAGTCATTTTGCAGTTAAAACAACCTAAATAAGAGCATAGAAGAAGGGTGGAAATCTAACATTAATAGAGAGAGAAACTTGTGATCTATATTATCATATGAAAAGTTTGTTACAAAGGTGTAGTTCCTTTATCCAAAATCGAACCCTAGGTATGTGAAAAAGATAGGCATTTATAGCCTTTACAAAATAACTGAGATCCTATAAAGGAGGATCAAATTTACTTGAAATAGATAATCAAAACTGACACAAGAAAATAGGAAGAGATCCTAAAAACTAGGTCAACTCCTCATCATTGATGATCTTCATATCCTTCAAAACATTGACAAGTGTAGAAAGCCTTCCAATGCTGCTGAATATCCATAGAAGATAAGATAAGTCGAATTTGCTACTTATAGCAAAAAAAAAATTATGTGCCCAGAAAATAGGTAGCTAATTCCACTTTTCCACCTTGATAAACACCTCAAACATCATAACAAAACCTTAAATATGATGTGTTTAATTTTTGTCCATATTTTGAAACCCTCCTCCAGGCGTTTGATTAAGAAAAACTTGGATCTGGGCGAAAATACAACTTCTCTGCCTTGTCTGCGGTTTCACCAGCTCTTCCACCTTGAAATTTGGTAGTTAACCGGTGAAAGCTCTACTTTTCAACGACTAATTGTTTGTAGATGTGCTTCCTGTGCCGGTGAAAGCTCTGTTTTGGCCAAAAATAAAAACTTTTGTGATTAAATCAAATTCAGTGTTTACATCAACGATGCTACAACACATACAATCGTTGGGAAATTTATGTTCTTGATTTGGCTTGGCGATTATGGATAGTAATGATATTTCCTTGTATCCCCTTCTCGCAGATGGTCTGGTGCCTGTTATTTGATTTATAGCTTGGACCTGAGACATTTCTACTCTCTACGATCAGTCTAACCAAATCATATTCTAGATGATATGTAGTTGTCAAGCTTTTTTATTGTTTTCCATAATTATTGAGGCATCCCTTAACTGTAGAATCTCTATGACAACTTCTTCAAGGTTTCAAAATTAGAGATAACCCCACCTTTTCACTGTTGCGAAGGGCTTTGGTGTCTGCCTCCCAGAATAGGTAACAGAACTTTTAGACCTCCACTCATGCTGAAATAGTGCAACTATTTTCAATGAGAGTTCCACTAAGAATACGATTAGGATCATGCTCAAACTCAACTACAAATTCATTCTGTGCAGTTCTAGAAATTTCATTGTGATTTCTCACCTTGGTTGAAGTTGTTAAAGACTTCTACCACACAGATCGGGCACCTAGCAACCTGTACAATTGCTTAACATCTGGGATAAGGGTTATGTATACGTACCATGGGGGAAACACTAGTAGAGAGGCCATCCTCATTTTTTTTTGAATCATTAATAATATCTCCATGTTTGAGAACAACTACCATGCCATCATCCTCCATTTGATGTGACCGTCGACAATGCAAATCTAGTGAACGACCACTTGTGTTTCAATCTGTGTTTATTTTGTTCAGAAGGTAAGATCTCATATATATATCGGGATTTAGAAATCTAGAACCTTTATTTACACCCATATACCCTTCATGTAAACGATGAGTAATGTGGAAGCTTGGCGCTTGAACTGGGCATGTGTGGCTTATCTATTTGACATATGGATTTGAAGTTCCTATGCGACCTCAACCTCGGATTTGGCTCGTGTATGCCCTGTCTCAACATTGGTTTACCATGTGGTTTTGACTCTCCTGGTCGTGGCCTAGAGTGCTTGATATATTATCTTGGATGAATGAAACCCCAAGGCGATTTTCCTGATTTAGAGCAACAAAGAAACTTTGACTTATGTCCACTTGTTCGTGGGTATCCTGGTAGCTCTACATCATGATATGATACCTCTGATATGTCAAATGCTCCAAAAACCCAGTTATACTTACTCAAAGACACTTGCGCATGTATTTTTCTGTCTGCAAATGCAAATTACACGTATCTAGATACCCTGCAATCTCCAATAGTTGAACTCGGTGCCTATTCCGGATTTGTCGACGAGATATGACAAGAGAGACCATCCCATGGATTCCTCTTTCAAATAATCTTCAACCTGTCAACTTGTCATGCTGGTGGCTCTCACTATTTGCAAAACTGGCAACTGCGTATGTACATATAAAAACTATGCATGATATTCTTACATAATTTTGACAACCAACCTCAATTGATAAGAGCTCAATGCTCATTGCTGGATTTTGGTGACACGTGTCTTGAGTTAAATAGGTAGACTAAAGGTCTGACTTGACTTAACCTATCAACTTGACATAGGAATGGCCCGTGGATTTAATAGAATCGATAGGAGATATAAAGATATGCATTGGCTCGACGTTCATAATAGGTTTTGAAGGTTAAATATGTGGCTTTGACTTAGCATGATAGTTAGGCAAGAAGTTCTGATGTGGCATGTGGATTTGGAATTTAGCATGACTCATAGCTAGCATAATAGCATAAGAATATCACATATAGCTTTAACTCGTTGCTTGGATTTAGTACGGGCTTAGTAGCATGTAGCCTTAGCTTGTATGTCAACTTATGTGTTGAATCATGACTTGAAATATGGTTTGGTGTTCTAAGATTGATATGCAATTTTGTAGACCTTGGCATAGATTTATACGTAGGATGATGACTAGATTTGGACTTAGGAATTTAGATTTAGTCTAGGATAAATCCATTTAAAAGCATGCTCCTCTTTTAATAAAAATCTTAAATAAAAGAAACTAGGAATACATCAAACTCAAGAATAGATTGTGTAGAGTTCAAATGAGATTTTTAACCATTTATTCGTAGGTTAAGAGGATGAAGCCAAAGGATTTTGTGGCAAAAATAATCTATCGGGAGCTTGATAAAAATATAGAGGTTAAGACACTGGCCAAAAGACCGAAGAAAATGATAAATCAAGTGATGAGTGATGAAAGCATTCATCAAAATACCAGTGCATTTTGATCGCTAACATCATGCAAGTGGTTCAGGTGAAATTTCTAGCTCGCCAGGGGATGGAGCCATCGCTTCCCATTCAAAGGTGGTCGATCCAAAAAGAAGAAAAAATAAGTGTTTAAAGTCAAGAGGGAAGGTTGAAAGCCTAGTTTTAGGGGAATATGTGGAATTACAACAAGAAGTTATAATTTCAAATCAAAACCCGATTGGGAGAGCGCGTGGAAGTTTTTTTGCACTGAAAAAGGTCAAGGCTTGGGATACTACTACTTGGAAAGATCAATTGGGTTACATTAGATAGATTCTAGAACTAACTTGAAACTGGTTTGATTTTAATTTCCTAGGGCTGGATCATGCTCGGTGGGTGCTTGGAAAAAATTGGAGCATTTACAAGACCCTGCTTCTACTGAAGCCATGGACATAACTCTTTGATTCTAGCCGAGAACGAATGGAAAAAATCTTGGTTTGGGTGAGACTTCCAGGATTACCTATGCATTTTTGGACTCCTGAAGCCTTCATGAGGATCGATAATTTTTTGGGAGAATACTTGGAAGTGGATTTAACTTTTAAGGAGACGAGGAAGTTGAAAGTAGCTAGAATTCTAGTTAGCATTAATGTCAGGGAAGGGTTGGGTGAGGAAGTAGATCTCAAATGGGGACCGTATATACACACTCAAAAGTTGGATTATGAGGATGTGTCATTCCGTTGTAGGGGATGCCACCAATACGATCATTTGGTTGCACACTGTCATCAACTGCTTCGGGTTAGGAATGGGAAAAATTCCCTCTCTACTCATATGCAGAGGATAAACTTGACTACATCTGAATAATTATGGAACCATTTTGGAAATTGAAAAGGTTGTCATGGTTGGGGTTCAGATTGTTAAGAAGGAGATAGTTGATATTGAATAGATCATTGGTGCAACTCAGCAGGAGGAGGTCATGGCTCATGAAGAAGACCGGGTAGTGATAAGCAGTCACACGCTTCTGGATTTGACAAAAGATTTCACAATCTCATCCTTCGGTCAACTCACAATTATTCCTTGTTCTCCCATCTCTTCGTTAAATTTAGTTACTTTGGTTGGAAATGACTGGATTGAAGCATTAGGAAATCTATCTATCTCCTTGAAGTCACCCCCTGCAATGGTTTTCCCTCAAATTCAACCTACTTTATGGTATACTACCCCTGCGAGTGACTGTGAGAAAATGTCGAGGGTGGTTTCAGAGGTGGAGTATTCCTCAGATTCGGGGGGATATTCCACCTGTTATTACTTACACTCCCGAGAATCCACTGGTAAAAATAGGGGACTGGGGTTGGGACCCTCATGCAAAGTGGGAGGCGGAGGATGAGGAAGAAAGTATTTTTTTATCAAAAGCCCAAGTTAAATCTATAATTGACTTGTTGGATCAAAAGAAAAAATCCATTGAAAGGGTGCTTAGAGCTGTGCGTGCCCATAAGAAGGGTACACAATGAAAATCATGTCCTTCAACTGCAGGGTCTGGCGAATACCCACAAAAAAATTCACCCTTAAAAGGGTGGTGAGTATTGCCCTTCCGGATGTAATTCTACTTCAAGAGACTCTGGGGTATGGAGAGGCAGTGAGTAGTACCTTGGAAGCCATGTTTCATGGATGGGATTTTTTATCTTCAGATTTCAGAGGAAGGTTTAGTGGGTTGGCAGTGGGCTAGAACTATAGGACAATCAAGTTGTCGAAATCCTAGGGGTTTGAATCTTGTCTTGGTATTGAAGTCTTTTCGGTAGATCTGGGAATGGAGATTCACATTTTCAATATATATGACCCTTATCGGGATCGGGTTCCCATTTGGGATGACCTTCTCAACAAATCATTGCTTGATGGTGATTCTTTAATTCTGGGAGGGTATTTCAATTTTTCATTAGGATTGGTTGAAGTTTGTGGGCCTCGAGATAGAGAAGATCCCCTATCTGATTAATTCTCCCAAAATATGACTTCTAAAAGCCTTTTTGAAGTTGAGCCTACCAATTTGAAACCAACATGGAGGAATAAATGGGTAGGTGAGGATCGGATAGCCAAGAGGATTGACAGGTTTGTAGTATCATAAATTTTTCTTGAAATATAGA
>ML803556.1:48452-65297 GCA_009831015.1 Picea engelmannii | reverse complement strand
TTGGAGATTAGAAAGGGAATATGAAACATGCTTGCACCTTCAAATTCAACAACACCTGGCTAAAATATTAAGCCTTTATTAATTTAGTTAAGGACAACTGGACTCCTTTCAACCACAATGCACCTGAATCGACAACTTTTTAGTTTGTTTCCAATCTAAAAAAGGTCAAGGAGAAAATAGTTGCTTGGTCCTTTCTCAAGAGATAGAGGGATGAACAGGAGTTAAAGGATATTGAATAAAGGCTTAATGTGATCTATGAATCTGATGGAGAAGGCTTCCTTTCACAAGAATCCAAAGAATACTTGATCAGGCTAGAATACAGGAGGGAGACTTTACTGCATGATAAGGAGGAGACATGGAGACTTAAAAGCAGAGAAATTTGGTTTGAAAGTGGGGATGAGAACACAAAGTTCTTCCAAGCCTATGTGAAGGGAAGGAGCTTTTCCAACACCATTTTGAACTTGGAGGATCAAAACGGAAATGCAGAAACATCTTTCAAAGGTATGGCCTGGTTGGGGAAATATCATTTCCAATCGTTATTTAAAGTTGGGGAGAGGGCCTCGATCCTGGAAGTTTTCCACTTAGCCTAGCTACTCCCTGGATTTGTGGAGGAGGAATATGATAGGTCTTTGATGGAAGAAGTCTTAGAGGAGGAACTAAAAGAGTCTCTACACAGTTTTCAAAAGGACAAAATCCTAGGACCGAATGGATGGCCGATTGAATTCTTCATGGGTCTTTATGATGTGTTGGGACGAGACATTCTTCAAATAGTGGAAGACACCAGAGCTTCTAGATGCATCCTTGCAAGATTCAATTATACATTCATTACTCTCATACCTAAGTCTGATAACCCTTCTTCCCTAGATTAATTCAGGCCTATTTCTCTATGTAATTGCATTTACAAGATTGTAGAAACATTCATAGAAAGAAGAGTAAAAGTTGTTCTCTCCAACAGGATTTCGAGTGAATAATTTGGGTTTTTGGAAAGCGCCAAATACATGAAGCTATTGGTGTAGCTCAAGAATTCCTTCATAGTTTAAAAAGTAGAAAGATGAAAGGAGTACTACTAAAAATTGATCTTTCAAAAGCCTATGATAGGGTCAGTTGGTTATATATATGTCTTTTACTAACTTATTTGGGCTTTGAGGTTCCTTTTATCAGGTGGGTAATGAGTTGCATCACTACGGTGTCCTTTGTTGTTCTAAGTTCATCTTTTCCATTTTTTTCATTTTGAAAGGGGATTGCGTCAAGGATACTCGTTGTCTCCTTTTTTGTTCCTTTTGGTAGCAGAAGGGCTTAGTAGGGTGATCATAGAAGCTAAAAGACAAGGAACCTTCTTAGGAATCCATATTTCTCACAATCTAAAAATTTCTCATTTTCTCTTTGTGGACGATGTGCTAATCTTTCATGACGGGACAAGAGAGGATGTTGAAACTCTAGAGAGAATTCTAAATATTTTCTCTGGAGCTATGGGTATGCAAATCAATGGAAGAAAATCAATTGTTTCATACCATATGCTCTCTGAGGAGGAAATTAATTCTTATAAGGCATTGTTTCCTTTTGAGTTAAATGAGGTAGATGAAGGACTGAAGTATCTAGGTTTCAACCTAAAACCAAATGACTATAAGAAGACGTATTGGATGTGGTTAATTGGAAAGATGGAAAAGAGGCTTCATAATTGGAGTCATAGATGGATTTTAGGAAGACTTGTTCTAGTTAAATCGGTTCTTGAAGCTATCTAGGTTTACTGGATGTCTCTAGCTTGGATCCAAAAAGGTATTTTGGAAGCAACTAAGTGTATTTTCTTCAAATTTCTATAGGTTGTAACTTCAGATACCTATGTCCTTCCTTGGGTAAGGTGGGAAAGGATAGCGATCCCAAAGAAGCTCGGTGGCTGGGGGATAAAAAATATTTTCCTTTTTTCCAAGGATTTGGCAATAAACTGTGTCTTGAGGCTGGTATCAACTTCAAGCTTATGGACCAGAGTAGTAAAACAAAAATACATAGCCCCGAATTCATTGGAAGAATGGATCAAGAACCCCAAAAAGAAAAAAATATGGAGTGACGATTATCTGGAAAGAAGTTCTTAGCTCATTCCCAGTCATTGGGGATGAACTTGCACGAAATATGGAGAATGGGAAAAAATTTAGTTTGGGTACAGACCCATGGTCGAGCAACAATAGAAAACACATTCTCCCTGAACAAACAGTGGAAAAAATTTGAATGCTTGTATTTGTCACCCTCAATCAGATCACAGATCCATTACAAAACACTCTTTAGGCACAAGGGTGGTGTTTGGAAAATAGCTTGGGGTTAGAAGGGGAAGATAACAGACTAATGGAAGGTTATGTTTATGCTCTCGGGACATCTCATATTAGATTAAGAGATAGGAAAGATGAAATGGTATGGATCCACACCCCATCAGGCACCTACACCCCAAAAGAAATATATATCCAACTGAGTACTGAACATCATCAGAGGGATATGATCTGGAGGTGAAAAAAGCTCTGGAAACATAAATGTATGGGAAAAAACAAGACTCTTTATGTGGAGTTCCTTGGAAAATAAAGCCCCAACTTGGGACAACATTCAAAAAAGGATTAAGCAAGGACCTGGATGGTGTTATCTATGCAAAAATGATGAAGAGACTGTTTTTCACCTCTTCCTGGGTTGTCCCTACTCTCGGGCGGTCTGGAGAGAGTGCACAAATTTGTTGGGGGTCAATTTTAGATGGAGTGGGTCCAACCTGGAGAGGTCTTGGAAAACTTGCTTAGAAAGAAGAGATCTTAAATAGGTAAAATCCCTCCCACTATTAATCATATGGGGAATATGGTTGGCCCGATATAAGGCTATCTGATCCAGGTGGATATCGGTGGCAACCCACCTTTTCTAGCTGGCTCAAAACAACTTTCTAGCAATTTTGATAATTTACTATTTTTAGCATTTTTTCGGGTCCTAAACTTCTGGAGCCGTTTTGAGGCCCTAAACGATTTTTTTTTGGTGTATGTTGCAGTTGCAAAATTTCATCATGAAATTTTGCGCAACTATTGTAGTCCTCGGCTAGATCTTTCCAATGGGCTATCATACACCTAAAACGGAGATCATATGCAAAAGTTACGACCCCGAGAAGTTGATGTATTGACTTACCCAAACGGGGTCCACATGACTTTTGGCGCTTCATCTCCTAGGGTTAGGTTTTTGGATGTTTCGGGTTTTTGAAACTCCCATTTATTGTAAAAATGTCTTGAGAGCCTCATTGTGATCATCTTCTGGCGAATGAGTGCAGCCGTCACATCTCTTCTCAGAGATAAGCCACCACCATTCCAGGAAGCTTGCGTTCTGCTACATTTTACAGTTTCAACTTATTTCCTTATTGAATAGAAAACCAGTTTTATTGTATCTCTGTTATTCTATGTTAAGCATCTGGTAATAATCTGTAGTAATTTCGTTCTTCTCATAAAATCCGGATCAGTGGTATCAGAGCGGTTTGCTCCTTTTCGTCTTAATGCATGTCCCCAACGAGGTCGGAGTACAAAGATTTGGGTCTTGAGCTTGTTTCTCTTGAGGACAAAGGCTCTCACACAACTAAGTGGCCTCTCATGGAAGGAGAAAAGAAATATGACGGGATAGGAAATCCTTTCAAACTATTGATTGAGGAATCCCTCATGCAATAGAGGAACAAGATGATGGATAATTTCGCGCAAATCCTTCGGCGACTACCAATAGGCGACACATCTTCTTCGAGCGGAGGCACCCCCCCTTCAAGGTACAAATAAACTTTGATATTCCTATATTTGAAGTTCAGATAGACGCAGATGTTGTAGACAAGTGGTTGAATCTACTAGAAGGGTATTTCTCTGTCCATAACTTTTCGAATAGAGAAAATATTACTTTTGCGCTCCTCAAAGTCGTTCCCCATGTCAAAGATTGGTGGGAAACTTTCTGTGAGCAAAAGGAAACAGAGGAACCCTCATTATTTACAGTCACAGCCACCTAGGAATCCTTAAGGGATTCTATTAAGGAACAATACTACCCTGTCGGAAGTTATGATGACTTATATACCAAATGGACCACACTGCGGCAAGAAAGAGACCAAGCAGTGCCAGATTTCACAAATATCTTCCATACCTTGCCCACCAAGCTGGGTATCAAAGATTCAGAGAGACATCTGGTGCTCAAGTATTGCAGTGCTCTGCATAGATACATCCAGACCGAAATGGAATTTCTGGACATCTCATCCTTGGGCGTGGCCTACCAATATGTCGTCAAAATAGAGCAGAATCTCAAACAAAAGATGCAACAATTTGGGCTGGGGAACCCCTCACAACAAAATCCAGGAAAGGGCAGCCCCAACCCACAGAAAAAAGGACAGAGAAAATATGGACAGTATCAAGACAACCAATCCAAGTCGCAAGAAAAGAAGGACACGGGAAAGACAAAGAAAGATACTGGGAAGTGGTGTGACTTCCATAAGAGCCCTTGGCATAACACTGTTGACTTCCACTCAAAGCAGACGCTGGTGGTCGAAGTGAAAGCCTTTGAATCAGATGCGGGTTCTGACTCTGATTCAGAAGCAAAAAGGGGAAGATGGATCATTGACGTGGAACCCAGTGCCACCGTTGCTACCACCAAGCTCCAACATGGTGAACCAGACGAGCCAGAAGAAGGAGAGCGCCTCTTCCATTCATAGATGTGGGTAAAAGGCACCCCACTACACTTCATCATCGATAGTGGTAGCTAGAAGAACCTCATCTCAACAGAGGTCTTCATGCGGCTAGCCCTGTTGACAACGCTGCACCCATAACCCTACACCATTGGATGGCTCCTCCAAGGAAGCGATCTCCGCGTCATCCAACAATGTCAATCCCTTCAAAGACGAGGTATTGTGTGATGTTGCTCCTCTCAAAGTTTGTGATGTTCTTTTGGGCCAACCTTATTTATGGAAATGTCATGTTGTATATGAGTCTAGGCCTCGTAGTGTTATTATTAATTTGAACAAGAAATTGTACAGGATACCCAAGGCTGTCCCACCTAGTGCTATTTCCTTGATCTCTGCTAAGCAATTCAAGAAGGTCATCTCTTAGATGGGGAAGTTTGTCTTCTTCGTGATTCGCTCTCAGAATGAGAGAAAAATCACAACCACATCTGGTGTCTCTGCGGCTGAGCTCTCCACACAGCAGAAGCAAGTAGATAAGGTCATGGAAGAATTCTCGGATATCTTCTCCTCACCTACCGGGGTACCTCTACACTGCTAGGTCAAGCACCCTATCGATTTGACCCCCGGTGCACAGCTGCCCAATGGGCCAGTCTATCACCGCTCTCTGTTAGAGAATGGGGAGATCAAGCGACAGATCCAAGAATTTCTCCACAAGGGGCACATCTTTCCTAGCTCATCACCTTGCGGGAGCCCAATTGTGCTGGTACAGAAGAAAGATGGAACATGGTGACTTTGCATTGATTATCGGGATATGAATAAAATCACAGTTAGAAACTGGTACCCGATTCCCCGAATCGATGACCTCCTTGATCAACTCATGGGGGCCAAATACTTCAGTAAGATTGATATGAAGTCTGGCTACCACCAGGTCCCGATAGAACAAACATATGTATGGAAGACCACCTTCAAGTCAAAGGAAGGCCTTTTTGAATGGTTGGTCATGCCCTTTGGTCTGACAAATTCTCCAACCACTTTCATGAGGATGATGGACGATATCCTGTGACCATTCACTAATACTTTTGTAGTGGTGTATCTTGATGACATTCTCATTTACAACAAGACTTGGGATGAACACTTGCAACATATTCAACAGGTTCTGCACACCCTGCGGCAGCACAAGCTATACGCCAACTTGGAAAAATGCTCCTTCGACATGGACAGGGTCCATTACCTAGGATACATCATTGATCAACATGGCATACATGTGGATATAGCCAAGATCTAAGTCATCTGTGACTGACCAGCCCCAACCACACTCATTGAGCTTCAGAGCTACTTGGGCCTTGCCAATTTCTACCGTAGGTTTGTGTTGGGATTCTCCCATATTGCATGGGCCCTCATCCAAATAACCAGGGGTGGTGGTAAGGCTAAATTTGCATGGGGTTGGCCCCAACAACAAGCGTTCGATGATTTGAAGCAGCGCTTGTGCTCAGCCCCAGTACTTTCACTACCAGACCTGCAACAACCCTTTGAGATTGAGACTGATGCTTCAGACTATGTTGTGGGTGTCGTTCTCACGTAGCACGGCCACCCCGTGGCTTATCATAGTGCGACACTATCAAATGCTTTCCGTACATACCCTACTTACGACAAAGAAATGTACTCCATTGTGCAAGCCCGCCGCCAGTGGAGACATTACATTCTTGGGAGGGAGACAGTCATCCACACTGATCATAAACCACTGCAGTTCATGCAGACACAAGGAAAATCGCAGAATGACTTCCATCAAAAGTGGTCCACATACTTGCAACAATTCCACCTCAACATCAAGTATAAAACAAGAAGCACCAACCGCGTCCCTGATTGCCTCAGTATACCACCAGTCACGACACTCATCACAATGCTAGACTCCTACGGCCATGAGACCTTTGGATGGCCCTAACTCTATGAGACAGACCCGGACTTCGCCACCACCTACCAAATGTTGGGTGCAAAGGCAGTTGTCGATAATTTCCATCTTCAGGATGGGTTGTTGTGTTGTCTGGGCCATATATGTGTTCCCTCAAGTGAGCGAGCGAAGCTGATCTGGGAATCCCACTACAGCCGGGTGGCATGACACTTTGGTGTTGAAAGGTCAGTTGCGATGCTACAAAAACATTTCTACTGGCCAAAACTTTGACAAGAGGTTAGCAAGTATATAAGGTCTTGCATTGCCTGTGTTATTGCCAAACCAACCACTAAGAAACAGGGCCTGTACACCCTTCTTCCTACTCCTGACAGACCATGGGAATCCATCTCAATGGACTACATGTCAGGCCTCCCATCCACCAAGCGGGGAAATGACTGTGTTTTTGTGGTTGTCGATCGCTTTTCTAAGATGGAGATTCTGGTTGCTTGCAAGAAGAGCATCACAGCAGAAGCCACTGCCAAGCTCTTCTTTGAACGAGTCTGGGTACATTTTGGAATCCCATAAACCATTGTCTTAGATTGGGACAATCAATTTCTCAGCACATTTTGGTCGAGCCTCTGGTCACTGTTGGACACCAAGCTCACCAAATCCACGGCCTTCCACCCCTAGACAGATGGCCAAACCGAGGTCGTAAATTGAATGATTGTGCATATCCTGCGCATGTATAATTCCAAGCACCCTCGCACATGGGATGAGAGTATTCCCTATGTCCAACATAGCTACAACCGAGCCCTACATAGCTCAACCGGCCACAACCCCTTTTAGGTGGGGTTGGGATTCCAACCATTGGGTCCCATAGATGTTTCAATTCCCCTTGCGGTCACCTCGACTTACTCCTCTCCTGCTCCAACTGAGGCTGACAAAGCCACCCGGTTCATTGAGAGGATCCAACACATCCACCAACATGTTCATGGTATTATACAAAAGTCCAATGACAAGTACAAGCAACGCCATGATGAACATCGGGTTCCACATAAGTTTTAGGTGGGCGACAAAGTTTGGTTGCACTTGCAGAAAGAACACCTTACAGGACCCCATCGGAAGATTTTCCCACTCCGTTATGGGTCGTACACCATCACCAAGGATATAGGGGATAATTCTTTTTCTCTCAACATTCCTCCTTTCCTTGCCTTGCACCCAGTGTTCAACGTGGACCTCCTTTGGCCTTATTTCCCACCATTATTGGACACCTCAGACGTAGCAGAACAACTGAAACCAACAAAGCCCAACCCCGACTAAATACAACAGGCATCCAATTATCAGATTGTGGACACACATATCAAGGGCACTCGACAACAAAGGATCCAACTTTATCGAGTCATCAAAGCAGGGCAGCTCCTGCACCAAGGCAAGTGGCTCACCCGGGGCCAAATTCAGCAGAAATTTCCTCATCTGATGGGGGAACTCAATGCAATGGAGACCATTGCTTCCTAAGGATGGAGGATTGATCCAGGTGGATATTGGTGGCCACCCACCTTTTCCAGCTGGCTCAAAACAACTTTCTAGCAATTTTGATAATTTACTATTTTTAGCAGTTTTTCAGGTCCTGAACTTCTGGAGCCGTTTTGAGGCCCTAAACAATGTTTTTTGGGGTATGGTGCAGTTGTAAAATTTCATCCTGAAATTTTGTCCAATTGTTGTATTCCTCGACTAGATCTTTCCAATGGGCTATCGTACGCCTAAAATGGAGATCGTATGCAAAATTTACGGCCCCGAGAAGTTGATGTATTGACTTACCCAAATGGGGCCCACATGACTTTTGGCACTTCATCTCATAGGGTTAGGTTTTTGGATGTTTAGGGTTTTTGAAACTCCTTTTTATTGTAAAAAGGCCTTGAGAGCCTCATTTTGATCATCTTCTGGCGAATGAGCGCAACCTTCACATCTCTTCTCAGAGATAAGCCGCCACCATTCCAGCAAGCTTGTTTTCCACTGTATTGTATAGTTTCAGCTTATTTCCTTAATGAATAGAAAACCAATTTTATTGTATCTCTGTTATTCCATGTTAAGCATCTAGTAATAATTTGTAGTCATTTCATTCTGCTCATAAAATCTGGATCACCATCTTTCAAGAAAATCTCGTTATTCCTGAAATAACAGTAGCTCAAAGTCTTTCAATTATTTCTTTTTTCCCTCAGGAGAAGGGTCAAGTAGGTATTTGTGTGATCCAAGAAGAAGATATTGAAAAATACAAACCTTGGGGATATTTCGATGGTGCCTCACAAAACTCAATATGTGGTGGCGGGGCACTTTTGTATCTAAATGACTCCAACTACTTCAAGGTTTTGATGGGTTTGGGAGAAGGAACAAATAACTTTGCAAAACTATTGATCTTAAAGATTCTTCTCATTTTTTCTATCGAAAAAGGTTGCAGGGAACTTAATGTTTTTGGCGACTCAATGTCAGTGATAAATTGGTCAAGGGGAACATAGAGATGCCTCAATATATGATTAGAAACAATACTTGAAGAAGTTAAAACATTGCAGAACTCTTTTGACAGTTTCTCTTGTCATCATGTTTTCAGAGAGAGAAATGAAGACGTAGACCAGGGATTGATGGAAGGAATCCATTTGGCTTTGTGATCTATGTGGATATAATTTTCCACCCACCTCTCCCATCTGGATGACATACATTTTTCATCTTGGCAGTTTTTTTCTAGCTTTTCGGGTCTTAAACTTTCGGGGTTGATTTGAGACCCTAAACAACAATTTTAGGGCTCGCCAAAGTCACATTGTAGACAAGGTTAGAATGTGATAGAAACATGTGTAGTCCTCATATAGACCCTTCAAACGGGATATCATGCACCTAAAACAAAGTTTGTATGAAAAAGTTATGAACCCGGGAAGTTGATGTACCAACTTACCCCATCGGGCCCACATGAATTTTGACACTTCATCTCCTAGGGTTAGGTTTTTTATATGTCTAGGGTTTTATGATTACTTCTTGATTCTAAAAAGTCTTGGAGGCCTCATTATAATGGGCTTAGGCGAATGCATGTATCCGCCACATCTTTTCTCAGAGATTATCTGCCACCATTTGAGCAAGATTGTTTCATTCTGCATTTTACAGTTGCAAAAAAATTCTTGTTCACTATATATTTGTGTTAATGTTATATATATGTGTGTGTGTGTGTGTGTGTGTGTGTGTTTCATTTCATTCCACTAATAAATTTGGATCAATGGTATCAGAGCGATCTTCTCTCCATTTGTTTCTATGTGCATGTTCGTCAGGGTTTAAGCGGTTGGGACTCGAACCAATTGAGTCTTTGCAAGATCAGCCTCATGAAACTTGACAATCGCCCATGGGGGAAGAAAAGAGAGACGATGGGGTAGGAGATATTTTCAAACTATTTCTCGAGGAAGCCCTTGCATGACAGAGAAACGAGATGATGGATACTTTTGTGCAAATCCTTCGATGACTACCAACATGCGACACATCTTCCTCGAGCGGAGGCACCACCCCCTTCAAGGTATAGATCAATTTTGATATTCCTATATTTGAAGGTAAGATAGATGTGGATGTTATAGACAAGTGGTTAAACCTTTTAGAAGGGTGTTTTTTTGTCCATAAATTTTCCGATAGAGAAAATATTACATTTTCACTCCTTAAGACCGTCCCCCATGTCAAATATTGGTGAGAGACTTTATGTGAGCAAAAGGAAACAGAGGAATCTCCATTATTTGCAATCGCACCCACTTTGGGTTCTTTCAGGGATGTTATTAAGGAACAATACTACCTCGTTGGAAGTTATGAGGACTTATATACAAGATGGCTCATTGTGGCAAGAAAGGGACCAAATAGTGCCATAGTTCACCAATGTCTTCCATACCTTGCGCACCAAGATGGGTATCAAAGACTCTGAATGACATCTAGTGCTCAAGTACCACGATGGTATGCATAGATACATCCATACAAAAATGGATTTTATGTGCATCTCTTCCTTGGGAGAAGCCTATCAATATGTTTTCAAAATCGAGCAGAAGATTAGACAAAAGACGTGCCAATTTGGGTCTGTGAACCCCTCATAGTAGAAGCATGGAAAAGGCAGCCCCAACCCGTAGAACAAAGGACAGAGAAAGGATGGAAAACCTTAGGATAACCATTCTAAGCCACAAACAAAGAAGGACAATGGGAAGACAAAGAAAGGATGGAAAACCTTAGGATAACCATTCTAATCCCCTGGCATAACACCGTTGAATGTTGTTGATCCAAAATTGATCTTTAAAGACTTGGCTAAGTTTTAAGCATGTGTTCATTTACCAATTAGGAATTAATGAAAGAAGAATAACTTAATGGGATGGTATAGAAGCCATAAGAAAGAAATGAAGATCATAATGTAAGCACAAAGAACAACAAACCATAACAACAAAGTTGTTAACGGAGTTCGGCAAGATTGCCTACGTCTCTGGGCCTTTGTCTCAGTGGGTGAGGCTTTC
Source organism: Picea engelmannii (assembly GCA_009831015.1). Classification (NCBI taxonomy): domain Eukaryota; kingdom Viridiplantae; phylum Streptophyta; class Pinopsida; order Pinales; family Pinaceae; genus Picea; species Picea engelmannii. The sequence goes on along the minus strand of ML803556.1, from coordinate 54,235 downwards.
GTATTTATCTTCATTTCTTCAAAAGTACATCAGAAAAGTGGAAAAATAATTACAAACTGGTCTGGTTTTTTTCTTCTCGACCTCAAGAATCCAACACAACTGACGGCACTGAAAACGGTTGAGCGTAGTTCACAGAATTGGCTCGCAAAGTTCCCCTCCTCAATGTCTTCCCTACATAAAAATGGATTTGGCTTTCAAATTACTCAACATTTCTCATGTTCTAAACTTTTTTTACTGTAAAAAAACCTATGATTCTTATATATGTGGATTTTTTATCCTTCTCCCAAGATCTGACCTCAAATCGGGCTCCAGATCCTCCAATAATGGCTAAAATCCATTAAAACCAGGCTAAAAATCCATAAAAAAAAATCATAATATATGGTTTTAAACCCAAAATTAGACAAAAATTGGGCACAACCCCCTTCTCTTGGGATTTTGGTCATATGGGGAAGGTCCATGTGGTCGTAGTTTGGGAGTTAGTTTTTTAAGCCCTTGATTCCTCACCCTTGGTCGTAGTGATGGCCATATGGCATGGTCCTTATGCTCCACACACACCCTACTATGCTTAGCCTTGGGTTCCTAGCTCCTGGTCGCGTTCCTTGGTCGACGGGGCTAGCCCTTTTTACCGAGTGCTTATCCCCAAAAATACACACATAACCACTTCAAATATAATCTAGCTCGTATGTTTAAACAAGGATCATACTAGCCTAGGTGGCTAGCGCATTTGTCGTAGTCCGTTGGCGCAACTGGAGGTCATGGGTTCGAAACTTGCGGAGTGTCAAACAATTTTTTTGCCTAGCAAACATTGGTAAAATTCGGGGTGCCACATGGCACCCTCTTATTGGGCCATGTGTCACCTCGTGATTCATATGTATGGTACAGTCAGTGCACAATCATCTCCCATGTCATCGTCGTATAGCCACGTCACTTGTCTAGTCAGTTGCCACGTTAGATTTCGTACAACCCAGTCACCCTACCACGTCAGCATCCATATAGCCTCCTGTCATCCATGCTACCACGTGTCAGTCTGTCATTGGGCCACGTCACATATGACCTGCCAAGTGTCATTTGTACACTCCCACGTGTCAATTACATATTGATCCAACTCAGCTCGAAAATGCCAAAAATGAGTGACATGTGTCACCTCCTGGTGCTTCCACATGTCTCGTTGATGTCATCATGACATCATGCTAATGTCACTTATCATACTGTTGACATTAGTAGTACGACCTGTTGACTTTGACCAGTTTGAATTTTTACATGTTTGGGAAATCGATGAGAACGCGATAACTTTCACATACAACGTCCATTTGCGAAAAAAAAATATGGTCGGAATCAATGCGACGAACCAGACACAATGGCATTAGTTTCTTCTGATTCTGAGAACTTTTATTTTTAGGCCTTCTTGGATCCATTTTGGATCATGGCTCCCCACTAAGACCTTTTGGTCCTCCAAAAGGGTATTAACCAGTCATCAAATGAGGGATAGGCCACCCCACTTTTTCTTTGTCTTTAAACTATGTCCTTTGCACCTATCTTACCATAATCAATTGCAAAACAACCATGAAAATTGACAACATATTGTTAGCCACTTGTACTCTTTCACATCTTACTGAAGACACTACCATCCATGTTGAAAACATTAGCATCGATAACATCAGAAATATGACTGCAAATGAGATAATATGTTTGAAGTGATTACACGAAATTAGCTTATCTTGAAGCAAAGTATCATTGAATTTCCATTCTACAACCATATCATATTCATGCTTAAGATCAACTTCTTTATTTGGCACAATTATAGGTGTGTTGCTTGCATAAGTTGTCTTCCTTAATTGTTCCATTGTTTGAAGAGATTGATTTGTTTTTATGTGATGAGCATGCACAACATATTCATTGCCTTCTTTAGTTAAGTGATATTGATTTTGTTCCATGTAGAAGATTATTTTGTGATCATACAAATAAGGGTTGCCTAAGACCATTCCACATTCATTGAGTGGCACCACATCAAATGTTACCTCATCCACAAACTTTGATGAAATTACAAACTTTAAAGTGCATTTCTTTGTTATGTGCAATTTATGATTGTTGTTTATCCATTTAAGTGATTAAGGTTTATGATGCATATTAGTGTTTAATCCCAATTGTTTAACCACTTCCTCTGAAATCAAGTTAGATTGAGATCCACTATCTATCAATGTATCGATCTTGGTATGTTTCATTATCACCCTTATGTGAAACAACTTACTTCTAGTCTCGTATCCATCACCAATTTTACCTGTCAAACCAACTGTTGTGATCTTAGTCCCATCACCTAAATCATATCCCAAGTATGTTGGTTGTGTTGTTGTTGCAACTGTTTGCCTCTGTTTCCTTTCTTTGAACCACTTTGGTCTCTTATTTGGGTGCAATTGCCAGCAATGGTCATCATCATGCCCTTCTTTCTTGCAATGCTTGCAAGAGATCTTTTCCTCCTTTCTTGTCGTTGAATTTTCTTTCTTTCCATTCCCCTTTCTTTTGTCCTCTTTCCTTAAAGACGAGTACCCTGATACACCAAATCTTGTTTTCCCTTATTCAATGTATGTTTCTTGAACAAAAACCTCATCAAGATTAGTAGGTCCAAACATAAATACAGTGTTACGAATATGTCCAGGTAAAACTCCTATATACTTCATAAGAGTTTCTTTGGTATGTAATGGAATGTTTAACATTAATGCCATCTTACGAAATTCATCTGTGTATTCTTGCACGGTTTGTCCCTTTCTTAGTTAAAGACTTTTCCATTCAATTAAAGCCTTCTCTTTATAACCCAAAGGATATAATTTTTTTCTAAGTGCAAAAACAAAATCTTGACATGATGGGAATACATTACCAAATTGTTGTGTTCCATTTTGCAACTTACTCTTCCACCAGATGAGTGTTGTGCCTGCAAGACGAAGCGATGCCAACTTGATTTGAGTTGCCTCATCTTTGATTTTTTTCACACTGCAATAAACTTCCATCTATCTAACCCAGTTATCAAGCCTCTCAGCATTGAATTCACCATAATACATGGGCAATTCAAATTTCACATCAAGCTTAAGTAAATGCATATCATGTTTATGTTTATGGAATTGTTTTCTTGCTGTGGATTTTGAACTTGTACTTGAAGAAGAAGAAGTTGGTGGAGAGAAGGAGGTGAAGGAGGAGGCTTAGGAGGATCCTCTCCTTCTTCACTTTTGTCTTGTTTTGAAGATTCCCCTTGGAAAGGCCTCTTCCGTTCCAAGTAATCCTCATATAATACCTTTACCATATTAGACATGGTGAATAAAGTCTTTTGCAACTCTATCTCGTTCTGAGACATGCCTTCTTCTGATGCCATCTCCTCACTTTGAGATGTCCTCTTTCTTGATCCAATCTCAGTATCCCCTTATACAAGCTTGCCTTCACCATGACTCAGATTTTCCCAGGTAATAATGCAAACTCAAAAACCAATCGTCAACCTGCTCCGATACCACTTGATCTGAAATTGATCTTTAAAGACTTGGCTAAGTTTTAAGCATGTGTTCATTTACCAATTAGGAATTAATGAAAGAAGAAGAACTTAATGAGATATTATAGAATCCATAATAAATAAATGCATATCATAATGTAAGCACAAATAATAGCAAACCATAACAAAAAATTTGTTAATGGAGTTCAACAAGATTGCCTACATCTCCGGGCCTTTGTCTCAGTGGGTGAGGCTTTCTTATTTCTCTTAAATGCTTCAAAAGTACATCAGAAAAGTGGAAAAAGGATTACAAACTAGGTTTTTTGTGTTCTTCTCGACCTCAAGAATCAAACACAACTGACGGCACTAAAAATGGTTGAGTGCAGTTTCCGAAATTGGCCCGCAAAGTTCCCCTCCTCAATGGCTTCCCTGCATAAAAATGGCTTTGGCTTTCAAATTCCTCAATATTTCTCCTATTATAAACTTGTTTTACTATAAAAAAACCTCTAATTCTTATAGATGTGGATTTGGTATCCTCCTCCCAACTTCCTCCCAATATCTGGCCTCAAATCGGGCTCCAGATCCTCCAATAATGGCTAAAATTCATTAAAAGTAGGTTGAAAATCCACAAAAAATCATAATATATGGTTTAAAACCCAAAATTGGGAAAAAATCAGGCACAACCCCCTTCTCTCGGGCTCCTATTCAATGGGAAAGGTCCATGTGGTCGTAGGCTGGGCGCTAGTTTGTTAAGCCCTTGATTCCTGGCCCTTGGTCGCAGGGATGGCCATATGGCCTAGTCCTTATGCTCCACGCGCGCCTTACTGTGCTTAGCCTCGGGTTCCTAGCTCCTAGTCGTGGGCCTTGGTCGGCGAGGCTAGACATGTCGACCAGGTGCTTATCCCCAAAAATCCACACATAACCTCTTCAATTATAATCTAGCCCATATGTTTAAACAAGGATCATACTAGCTCGGGTGGATAACGCATTTGTCGTAGTCCGTTGGCGCAACTGGAGGTCATGGGTTCGAAACTTGTGGAGTTCCAAACCAATTTTTTTCCTAGCCAACATTGGAAAAATATAGGGTGCCACATGGCATCCTCTGATTGGGCCACGTTTTACCCTGTGATTCATCTGTATGGTACAGTCAACATCCAATCAGCATGCACAGTCAGTTGCCACGTCACTTGTCCAGTCAGGTTCCATACAACTCAATCACCCTGCCACATTAGCATATGTACAACTACTTGTCATATTTACTACCACATGCCATCCTATCATTGGGACACATCACATATGGACTGCCACATGTCATCTGTACAGTGCCACGTGTCAATTTCGTACCGGTCCAACTCAGCTTGAAAATGAAAAAACTGAGTGACACATGTCACCTCCTGGTGATGCCACATGTCTTGCTGATGTCATCATGATGTCATGCTAATGTCACCTGTCGTACTGTTGACGTCGACAGTACGACCTATTGACTTTGACCAGTTTGACTTTTTTCCTTTTTTGGAAATCAGTCAGAACACGATAACTTCTGCATACGACATCCATTTGCAAAAATCAATATATGAACGAAATCAGTGCAACGAGCCGGACGTAATGGCACTAGTTTCGTCTGATTCCAAGAACTTTTATTTTTAGGCCTTCCTGGATCCATTTTGGATCCACTGCTTAAAGCACTCATTGGTGTCCAAGGTGAAAGCCTTTGAATCAGATGTGCATTTTGACTCCAAGTCAAAGCTAGAAAAAGGGAGACAGGCCATTGATGAAAAAACTAGTGCCATTGTTGCTACCACCAAGATCCAACCTGGTGAACCTGATGAACCAGAGGAAGGTGAGTGCCTCTTTCATTAACAGATGTGGGTGAAGGGTACTCTGTTGCACTTCATCATTGATAGTGGTAGCCAGAATAACCTCATCTCGGTAGAGGTCGTCAAGCAGTTGGCTTTGCCGACAACACCACACCCACAGTCGTACACCATTGATGGTTTCTTCAAGGGATAGATCTTTTCATTAGCCAACAATGTCGCCTTCCCTACAACATCAAGCCCTTCAAAGATGAGGTATTGTGATATATCACCCCCCCATTGAATTTTGGGATGTTCTTTTGGGCCAACCTTATTTATGGAAACTTCATGATGTATATGAGTCTACTCCTCATAGTGTTATTATTACTTTGGACAAGAAATTGTACAGAATACTCGAGGTAGTCCCATCTACTTCCATTTCCTTGATCTTTGCCAAGCAATGCAGGAAGTTCATCTCTCAGATTGGGAAGTTTGTCTTCTTTGTCTTTTTTTTTTTT
>ML803556.1:0-48405 GCA_009831015.1 Picea engelmannii | reverse complement strand
GAAAAGATCATTCTACAAGTTATAAGATTATCATTGGGAGGGTGAGCATTTGTATCATTCTATGTTCTTGGTGAGAAGTGATGGCTTCGTCAGATAAACAATATTTTTTTTTTGAGGCATCAACAAATTGTTCGCATACCTCTTCTGTTGGGACTAGAAAATGCTAAGGGAATGCTTGTAATGCAAACAAGGCATCATAATTTTTAGCTAGTCATAAGTTTGATCATATTGCAAACAATTTTATTCAACATGTTCCTCAAGAAATTCCTAAATCATAGGACTTTGAAGGCACTGATGATAAAGATGAGGAATATGATGGTGATCAATCTATTCAATAGTTTAATAGTAATGAAAATAATCAAAATGCAGGTTGAAGTGGAGACTATGATCAACGTTTAAATGATTGGGATGATAATTTTCCTCCAAGTGAGGATTTTTAAGGTACCGGTGAATATTTCCAATGCACCAATGAATATGATGCAGAATTTCCCTCAAGTGGAAATTTTAAAAGTAGTGAAGATGATTATGATAATGGTGGACATTCTTTCTCGAGTGGGGAATTTAAAGACAACAATGTTGGTGATGTTGAATTTCCTCCAAGTGAGGATTTTGAAGGTATTGATGAAGATTTTTCTGCAACTGAGTATTTCCAAGGAATGAATGAGGATGATGATGAATTCCCCCAAAGTGGGGATTTTAAAAGTAGTGATGATGATTATGGCAATGGTGGAAAGTATTTCCCGAATGGAGAATTTAAAGGAAGGAATTTTGGTGATGATGATTTTCCCCCAAGTGAGGATTTTCAAGGTACTGATGAGGATGATGAATATTTTCCTCCAAGTGAGGATTTTCAAGCAAGTAATGATGAATAATTTCCCTCGAGTGGGGATTTTCAAAGTAGTGAAGAAGATTATGTCATTCGTGGACACTCTTTCTCGAGTGGGAAATTAAAAGGAAACAATGTTGATGATGATGATTTTCCTCCAAGTGAGGATTTTCAAGATACTGATGAATATTTTCAAGGAACTAAGAAGGATGATGAAAAACTTCCCTCAAGTGGGGATTTTGAAAACAATGAAGATGATTATAACAATGGTGGACACAATGTTGATGATGTTTTTCCTCCAAATGAGGATTTTCAAGGTACCGATGATGATGCTGGAAAATTTTCTCCGAGTGAGAATTTTAATGGCATTGATAGTCTTATGGGTGATGATGATTTTCATTCAAGTGAATATTTTCGTGGAAGATCCAATGACATTGGTGAGGATGGTAATCATTTTTCTAGTGATTTTGATACTCCTCTCATTAACAAGATTGTCAATGAAGATGATGGACCTAAGAATGAATATCATGTTCTCAATCATTCAGCTGCAACAAATCAAGGTGATCGGCATTCTCTTGTTTAATCTCCTGACAATATTTTGGTTGATATTCCTTCTGGTGATGAGGAAAATCCTTCTAGTGAGGATGATGAAATAGTGGAGACATTGCAAAGAAACATCGTGTCTAGGAGTAGGACTAGATCTTTTTATATCAATCTAAATCATTCTAGTTATACAAGGTTTGGGAAATAATTTCTCACTAAATCAATTTCCATAAGTTAATTGATTTCAAGTGAATGTTGTCAAAAGAATTGTTTGAAAAGCATGGAATACATGCATGCCTTGAATAAAAGGAAGACATATTTTTAAATGAATAAGAGCATGAAAAATTCATATTTGATGGGGTGCATGATATCCACAAAGACAGGATATGATTATCACATTGGGAATATTTTACTTTACAGAAAGACTTTCAAAAAAAATTACTCAAATGGTGATCTTCGTCTATCAAGAATATAGACAAGGTTGGAAAAATATCCTTCATTTTATTCAAAGGTACATCATGGATGAGAGAGTGGGACATTGACAAACACTACAATGTCATGGATGCGTGATTTCTTTTCCAAACACGGAGAGTGTATGCCATATAGAGACACAATACATATTCCAGATCATTTCTCAAGGAGCGAAATCTACAACTTGTATAAAGGATACATTGAAGGTGTTGAAGGAAATGGTAATTTTATTACATATGCATATTTTCCAAGAATATGGAAGAAACAATTGAACAATGTTTGTATTCCTAAGAAGTCAAGGATGGAGATTTGCAGTATATGTGCTACTCCTAAATCAAGAAGAGACAAATATGAAGAGGCATAAAGAGGTATGTATTTACTATTTTGTTTTCTTTAAATTGGATAGTTATCAACTATGAAAACATATGATCAATATTTTCATTTTATGTCATGTGCAGATTCCATAGTCAAAGAACTTCAAGAACATCAGAATCAACAATCAAGTGAAAGACACAAATTGTATAAACATCTAAATAAGTGTTATGATGCTCCAAACAAATATTTAGGTATTATAATTGATGCATGGACCATAAGAAAACACTTCTACCACGTTTTATCTGTACACCAAAAAATTTACAAGAAGAGAATTGCATTATGTTTCACTTGGTTGGTTGTATGGTTTTCAATGGAAAAATGTGTTCAAGGGTTTACTTCACAGCTCAAAATATTCATAATGATGCAAATCTGACCATCACCATAATTCATCATGTCCTCACTCATTGGTATGGAAATATTCCTCAAGTTCTCTATCTACAGTTGAACAACACTAGTCGTGAAAATAAAAATGAAATTGTGTTTGGATATCTAAGCATGCTTGTTGAACTGGGAATATTTCAAAAGGTGAAATTTGGTTTCCTTCTTGTTGGACACACTCATGATAATATTGATCAAATGTTCAGTCGTTTTTCAGTAACATTGAAGAGGAAAAATGTTGGAAACCTACCATCATTGATTGAATGTATTAAGAAAGCATACATTCCAGAGCATGTTTTTCATATATTATAAGAAATTGTTGACATGCGAAGATTTATTTAGGGATCACATCGTGAAGAAAAATGTATTGAGCAACTTAATTACATTAGCTTCCAACATCAATTTTGCTTCAAAAAAGTTGATGGGAAAACAATTATATGGGGAAAGCAATATTCAACTACTGCAAACTGGGGGCCTTCATCAGGTTTAGCATTTTTGAAGTTCATTCCAGATCGTCCAATATTTGCATCAAAGTTGTTATTTTCACAATCAGTTGTTGAAATCCATAACACACAGAGGCGTAATAGAAATGTAGATTATTCAAAATGCCTTAAAGAAATTAAAAAATCCATTAAAGATACATATGAGTACTTTGATGTTGTTGATTCTGTTTGGTGGGAGTCTTTTTTCAATAGTCAAAGTGACATAATTTCAAGCTTAACAAATGAATATACATTGTTGAAGACTCTATTTCATTGTCCACAAAATATTCCAAATGAATTCGAAGAAACAAACATTGTTGAACAACAAGAATCTCAAGGTGCTATTGAGTTTACACAAGCAGAGGAAAGAGAAATGTATATTGGTTCACGAAGATCACGTGCACAACGTGAATCCATGGAAGACATTTATAGGGGTTCATTACAAGATATTAAGGAGGGTAGCATGATTGCAGTCTTAGCGACTGAAGATCCACATGGTTATCCATTCTGGATTGCAAAGGTTATAAATATTGAGAAAGAAAATGATGATGTTATTGCAATTGAAGTGCATTGGTATGCAACAAGTACACACCCATTCAATGGAGTGTACAAGCCAGAGATGGTGGTTGAGAAACATGTCAATGGAAAGAGAAAAAGAAAGGGTCAAAATACAACTTGTTGTCGCACTGACCTCTTAAAATTAGATGATGTTGACATACTTGTTTAGGACTTCAATTTGACAAAGAGAGGAACTTTTCACTCCAAGACAACAAAGATTATCAAAAGGTTGTTTCCATAAGAAATGAATGCAATATGGGATTCTGTTGAACCCAGTCGTAGATCTAAAAGGCTTTTGACATATAAAATGTTGGGCATGCATGTAGACTTAGATGGTACATTCATCGACAATAGAGAAAAGTATGGATCATCTACATCTTCATCCAATCATTCATCTGAAGACAATGTAGACTCTTATGGTATTTTAGAATCCATGAGTCAATCTGAATAAGTGTATGAAACATTTTATGTATTTTTTATCCATATGATGTTTGTATGGTAACTATAAATTAACATTGAACTTACATACGATCTTACATGAAGTTATGAATCATTTTTATGTTTTATGAATTATATGTTTTGATTATGGAGAATATAATAAAATTTCTTAGCTCATATGTTTTGAATATGGAAAATATAACAATACTTTTAAGAAATAATTTATGTTTCATTCAATGTAACTTGTATTTACTTTTTTTTTATTAAAAGTAAAAAAAATATTAAAAAGTGATGTTGAATTTTTAAAGTATAGTGTGATATTTTCATGGCATTATGCATTACCTTATGCTTTTAGTGATAAAGTAATATTTAAAAAGTAAACATTTAAGGGTTGATTTTATGATTTTGTTTACAATAATGATGAGTTCTTTTACCACTTTATAAAAATGTGTCATTTTCATACATCATTAGAATGGGTGCTACCGGTAGCAATATTTTTCAATTTGATGGTTGATTTTGAGGTTTTGGTTTTAATGGTACCAACTACTAAAAACACAATTTCAAATTATCTAAAATTTTAATGTTTTGAAAAAAAAAAAATTATGTAACATCATTATTTTTCTAGGTGTTGATTTCAAGGTTTTTCTGAGCTATTGTCTGAGTTTTGAAAGTCATGTTTGAAAAACGTTGTAATTTTGACCCCGTTTAAAAAAATGGTGCTACCGGTAGAACCACTTTTTGATTTGGGGGTTGATTTTCATGTTTTTTTATGCAAAAATATGGGATTTTTGGGCCAGAGTTATCGCTTTGAGGTCACGGTTCTCGTTAAGTCGGTAACTTTGTTACTTATACCCATATATATTTTAGGGTAGTTTTTACTGCAGCTTTCATAGGTGGTACTTATACTTTTTTTTTCCATCATTTCTTCATCAACAAGGTTAGTAATGAAAATGTAAAACCAACATCATTCTAGATTTCATATAATTATTTTTAAATCAACTGCACTATTAAGTCTAGTCCTTAATCATTTCAAAATTTACAAAATAAACAAGAATTTATCTTGGCATATCTATCTATACCATCTAATCGAAAAGTAGGTTTATTAACGATTCCAATCCAACAAGACATTTCATAAACATACCAAGGAAACTACTATCACAACTATTAACTTCACATAACCAACATATGAGGAATTTTAGCAAAAATTCCATCTCATATCCAAAATTAAACATTAATTGATGTTTATACATGTTAAGAGAATATTTAAATTTGTATGTTAAGATTCCAGACTCCAATGTATTTTCCTTTTCCAACTCAGTGACTACCAACCAGTTTCTGCATGGCCTTACTAAGGGAAAAATTATTCCCCTAAGACCCTCAAGTTGTGTGGGATCACAACCAATATCTTGACTAATTTTTTATAGAAAAATATATTACAGTGGTGGTTTTTACACTAGTCAAACTTACCAAGAAGAAGCAATACATTTGACTAGTGGTTTTGTATCATAATAACTCAACTACCTTCCATATTCAATGAACTAATGAGAAACTTGGAAATTTTGTATTGGAGATTGAAGCATGGTGGTATACCAAGAAGGAGGAAGAACTAGGATTTCAAGTGGAGGCAAGAGGGTAGGTGGAGGAAAGAGGTGTATCCCTTCCTCTAGATCAATTTCAATTCCTCTATTAGGTGAATGGATTGTAGAAGGGGTGAAGGAGTTAGTTAACATGGCTCTTATAGGTTATTTGGTAGTCCAAAACCATATCTCTTAGTTGGTGGACTAGATTGGTGTTTCATGGGCACCTATTCCTAAAGGAAAAATGTGGATCGTGCCTCTGTAGATAGGTTTCTTTTCTTTTCTTTTTGAAAGATATGTGGATAAGAAGGTATTACCTTATATAGGTCCATAGATCTATTTTTCAATTGGCCTAGTTCTAATGTCTTGGGACAAATATTTTGATTCAAACCAAGCAATGAAGGACAAGAGCTTATTATGGGTGTGCCTCCCTAGTTTTCCCCTTCATCTGTGGTATCTAAATATTCTAAAAGTTTTAATATGTTCAATCAAAAATTTCAGAGAAGTAACTTCAAAAACCTTGAAATGGTGGGAATGTCTCGTCTTCTAGTTTTGACATCCTTATCAAGCAAGCTTCCAGAAGAAATAAATTTTAATTGGGGAAAATAAGAGTGGATTCAAATGGTTGACTATGAAAACCTTCCTTTTAGGTGTTTTTAATGTTTCATGCATGGGAATTTGATTCAAGACTACCCTAAGAAATATATGGCCTCAAGGAAGACACCATTCACTTCGAAATCCGATGAAGGTCATGTTGTCAGGTTTGGGGTTGTCTCTAACCCTATTGTTTAAATGGATAAGAAAAAGGATGAATCTGTAAGCATGGAATTAATATGGGGTCTCAATTTAGATGGATATGAAGCAAGGTAAAATTCTAGGGTAGTCAATTTCATGGAAAAGGAGCCTTTAATGGCTAGTCTGATTAGAAAGTTGAAATAGAGGAGGGTTCTATACTATATGTGGCTCTCGTGAAGGGAATGGGGGTTTCTCATGAGGGATTTGTAGTCATAAGGGAGTCATGTTTTTAGATAATATGATATATTGGAAATAGCCTCTTATTGGGAATAATGGAGGTTCATTTTCAAAGGTGTATGAGCCTACTTCAAGAGTCAGCCTTGTGCTCTAGCACTCAAATTCAATGGATTCATGAGAGTAGTGGAGTGGGGTTTGAATAGATCAAAGTGGGCCACCCTCTTATCAATTTTATCACATATAAAAATGGGTACCATCTACCTAAGTTGGGTCCATATCCTACATTTATGTGCTTATCGATGCAATCCTTAGTCCACTCAATGAAAGTGGGTCAATTATATAACATGAGTCCTTGTTGTTGAAGTGGAAAGGTTTAGTTGAAGAGAATATGGTGGGGACTTATTTGGAAACTAAGTCGATCCCTAATTCAAATCATCATATGGTTCATTTAGGTTCAAGTATTTCAACTAATAGCAAGCTAGGCAAGGTTGGATTTTGTTCTATAGAGGTCCGGAGATATCTCAAAATAGATCTTCTTATATTTGGTGTGGACTCTTGAATCATAATAATTTGGGGTGAATTATTCTAGATAATTGTGAATTATATGTCCTCATTTGTAGGTTATTAATTTGGTCTTAGATGAAGAGGGGCTCAAGGAGGAGAGGTTATATTCTTTCTCAGCTAGTGTTTACTCTTAAGGTCCCTATGTATCTTCCTTGGATGAGGTATATTTTATGGATATTAAATCTCCAAAAATGGAGCCTTCAAGTAAGTGAGTGAATTTTAAAAACAAATGTTGGATCCAACAATATTTATGACCCCTTCTTTGTGTATCTCTCACACTCAAATTTCAACTCAACTTGGGAAGAGACAATGTAGAATATAGGAATGGTTTCGTTGGGATAATTTATCCCTTTACTCTCATAGTACTATGAGTTTGGCATGATGAGTCATATCCACCGATGGAAATCCTAGGTCATAATATATTACCTCGGATGTTCAAGCCTTGATTTTTGGGGCAATGTATGATATTGTGTAAAATAGTAGAGTATACAAGTGTGTAGGCATGTGATTATTCTTAGGCAATCTCATTAGAGATGAATCACCTATAACATCTCTTCGAAGTAGCTTTCTTAATCAATGAAATACCTAGACCTTTTTCTTTGAAAATAAATATACATGGTTTTCTCTTATCATTATTATGTAGTAAAATAGATGCATATCAATCATCAATCTTATCAATATTTAAATATTATATAAAAATAATTACAAAAATAATAATATTAATTGAATGAATACATGATTATAATTATAAGAATAATTAAATTAAAAATAATAGTTAGATAATTAATAATAACTTACGAATTGATCATGTCCCTCTTGGAGGCTACAAAAGCAAAGGACATCAAGAAATTGTAGGTCCTATGGGATTCCAAACTAGTTATAGGTAGGGCACGTCAAAAGAACAATTTTCAAAATATTTGGTTGGCCCCTATCATGAGGGATATAAAATTGGCTTACCAATCTTTTGAATGGATATCTTTTAGCCATATCCTCAGAGAACTCAATGCCAAATTTGATGAGTTATCCAAAGAAGTATTGTCTCTTCTTGTTGGAGCCTTTGGCTACTATGAATTCATAGATGGAGAAGAGTTAAAGGCTATGGAATTTCAGTTGTAAGATAATATAGTTGAAGGGTGTAGTAGATAGATATTTTCTCTATGTAAATGAAGGTAAACAGAAATAGTTTGAGGATAGGCTAGAAAATACTTTTTTGATAACAAGAAAAAAGGTTGTGTCTTTTTGTAAAATAGAAAGTCAGACAAAAGATTAATAGTCTCTCCAAAATGAAAATTATAGGAGGAACTATTTATTATGAAAGGAAATAAGGTCTATGATATAAACTGTAACATGTATATTCTCTTTTTTAATATAAAATCTTTTTTTGGGAAGAATTAAAGAATTTTTTTTTGTTTGTTAATTTGTGCGGAACATGTTGGCTACGCGATTAACCTGTGGCTTGAGAAACCGCAACTCAGGGGCATCTAAGCCGTTAAAATCACCCGGGGATCGCACCCGGCCTGAGCCACACCAACCCTTAACATGGTTGGATTTTTTGTCCCCGCAGGTTTCGAACCGGTGACTTTAACAACATGGAGTGGCTTAACAACACACTCTGTCACCGACTGTCCTACACCTCGGGGACTTAAAAGTTGAAGGACATGGGGGTGGGATTTGATCCACTTATGTGTGCACGGGTCACGATACCATTCATTATAGTATCTCTGGGTGCAACCACACGTTCGACCACTACCTCAAGGTGTCCCCATGGCTCCAGGTAAAGCCCTCACGAGAATTGAACCTTGCCCAACGGTGAAAAACTCCTCGCTTTCCACCATTGGATCCAACCCCTTTGGGCGGGAAGAATTAAAGAATTAATCATAATAAATAATAATAATTAAATTACTAAAAATAATTAATAAATTAATAATAATAAAAAATAATAACAATAATTAAATAAATAATAATAACCATGCCACAATTTTGACATTAACATAGTTTTGATGCTAACACAACACAATGTGACTCAATAAAAATAAGCATTGCTAAGATAAGAACACATTCTCATGAGCTCCATAGTGAAACTGGGCATTGATCAATTCCTAAAACGCCATGGGATGAAAGAGTGTGTCACCTTTGTGACACTAAGAAGGTTGAAGATGAAAATCACTTTCTCTTAGATTGTCCAGCCTATACCCATATTAGATCTCATTTTCAAAATATTGATCACACTACCAACCTTCCTAACCTCTTAACTCAACAAAAGTATGGTGATCTTGGAAAGCTTCTCTTAATGCTTTTCGAGTACAGAAACAAAGTTCTAAAGAATCACAAGTAATCACTTACCCTCTTAAGGTCCGATAGACCAATTAGGTCTTAGTGGACGTTAATCATCGTTGTCATCATCATCATCATCATCATCATCATCATCATCAATATGATGTACCTTTGACGCAATACGATGTAATTTTTGACATAGGAGTGACTACACTATGACATAAAGTTGATATAATACAACATAATATGATGCTCAAAATATGTAAAAGTTACAAATTTTGACACCACTACGATGCCCATGTAGACCATATCAATGCATAATCGATTTAGTACAACTCTAATGAGACAAAAAAATGTGTTTTCAATGAAAGAATGATGCATTGTTGTTGCTAAAAGTGTTTTTTTTTAGCATCTATAATGCACCAACAACATTTGTCTGGTTCAACCATGCCCATGTAATCATTATGACGATGTCAGCAAGGGAACACATCAAAAAAATACAACAAAGAAAAGCTTCTTATGGTGCGAAGGTGATGCAAAACATGGTGTCCCTAAAAGTGTCATGTTTAGCATTATTTAGACTTAATTTCTTTTGCAAAAAATGCATGGCATAGTGATGCTAAACATGACATTAGAGTAGTATATTGTAGCCATGTTTATATACTTGGTTTTTAATCTTAAACCATATATTAATGAGACATATGAGGGTGAGGGTGAGGGTGAGGGTGGGGGTAATATTAGGGAAATCATAATGAGGGTGGGGGTAGGGGGTAATATTAGGGAAATAATAATATTAATGAGACATATGAGGGTGGGGGTGGGGGGTAATATTAGGGAAATCATAATATTATGATTTCCCTAATATTACCCCCCACGAGACATATGAGGGTGGGGGTGGGGGGTAATATTAGGGAAATCATAATATTATGATTTCCCTAATATTACCCCCCACCCCACCCTCATATAATATTAATGAGACTTGTGTATGTTATGCACAATCCTTGAAATCAATGCCATATTCCTCTCACACAATAAATATTCCTTCTATGGGGCATGTGTTGTGGTTTTTTAGGGCCCCATGCATGACTTATGAACCCCCAAAAATATTTCTTTAGGGATAAAACTATCCGATAAATCCCTATTTTTATCCCCTAACCCATGTCCTAGTCCATGGGATTTGTCCCTTTTGTGTCCAAGCCTTCAAACCAATTCCATATTCCTTTAATTGTGTAAGGATTTATTTTTTGGGGATTCTACCATGATGTATTGTCTCGTGCATGGATTGTAAGATTAAAATAATGAATTAAGGATAAATCCAAAGTTTTTGGCCCAAATCATAGTTTGGGGTAGGATACCCATACCTACTACAATGGATCCTTGAAATCAGGCCCATATTTTTCTCATATGGAAAAGATTCCTTCTACAAGGCCTATATCATGATCTAAGCCCATACATATGGATTAGGGTATAAATCCATAATTATTTGCTCCAAAGTATGTCTTGGGACAAGAGAAAAGCATCCCTACTATGCTCAACCATTTAAATTAACCCCATATTCCTCTCATAAGGAAAATATTTTCTCTATAGGGGTCATGTCATGGTCCAAGTCCCCGTGCCCTATGAGCCCAAAATAATGGATCACAAACTAGAAATCCATAGCATATGGATCCAAACAATGGTTTGGGATAGAATAACCAAATTTGTTGTTCTTGATCCCTAAAAATCAAGACCAAATTTATATCATATGGAAAAAATTTCATTTCTATGGACTATATTGTGATATAGTGTGTTATGTATAACCTGACTCTAAAAACATTACTTACGTGATAGATCTGTGGTTTTCATCCTTGTGCCATTTCTTAGGACAAAACACCCATCGTTACTATGCCCAATCCTTGAAATAAGCCCATACTCCTCTTGTAGGGAATATATTTATTTTAAAGGGACTATGTCATGGACCAAGTCCCCATGCATAGACCGTGAGCCCAAAATCATGTATTACAACTAGAAATCCTTGGTTTGCACTCTTGGATCATAACATTGGTTAAGGGACCCATTCATTTTATGCTCAATCCTTTGAATTTGGTCCATATTACTCTTGGAGGGAAAAGATTCATTTTGTAAGGTTTTTGTCATGGTATAGGACCTCATGTCTACCCTATGAGTTTGAAAGACAATTGTGTTTAGGGGATAAATCCCTAGTTTTCATCCATAAACAATGGCTTGGGTTAGGATACATGTCCTTTTTATTCTCAATCCTTAAAATCAAACCCATATTTGTATTGTAGGGAAAAAAATCCTTCAACATGGATATTAAAGTGGACCAAGGCCCTATGCATGGACTATGACCGGGTTGAAAACATTGCTTACGGTATAAATTCATAGTTTTGACACTAATCCATGGTTTGAGACAAAAGACACATCCTTGTTGTGCCCAATCACTAAAATTGACACCATAACTCTCTCGTAGGGAAACTCGTAGGGAAATTATCCCTTTTGATGGATTATGTTGATAATATGTCTAAAGTCTACCTCAAAAATATTCAATATAATCAATAGCCACATCCAACAAACCCCACACAGAGGAGGAGCATGCCCACCAAGATTGAAATTTGGATCATCGTCATGACAACTACTCCAAGTTGACGCTAGACCACATTCCAACAAACAAGTCACCATTTGTGTGTATGTGTGTCTGTTATAAATTTCCCATGTATGCATATGTGTGTGTGTGTGCATGCGTAACATGTACATGTATTATAAATTTCCCTATCATTTTGAAATGTGTGTGCAATATATACCAAATTTGTGGTGGCATATCCATATTCATGCTCGTTATAGGGTACATAATGTTGATCCTATATAAACATAATGAGCACTTGTTTTGTAAAATGACCACACATATTTTATAATTATGTTATTGTTGCTATCTTGTTCAAAATACAATCAACCAACTATGATATTTGGAATATATGAAAATTATCCATTGGAGTGTGGATTACCAGTTGGGATAGGTCACCACCATGCAAAACAAGGTATTTTTTGGGGGATAATTTTGGTCGATTAGCTATTTTGAGCATTTTTTCAAAAAAAAAATCGCTAATTAGTGATTTTTACTTTAAAAATTCACTTATTTTTTACATAAAATATGCTTATATCGATAATATTTGCTGAAATTAACAAGTCTTTTTTTTACATGTGTTTCATGGAATTGAAGACCAGTAGCTCGCTAAATCCATGGAAAACCCCCCCGAAATATGCGAGAGAACATGGGGATGCCATGATTTCTGGAATATTGATTGCTCAAAAACAAGAGTAGCATACTCGACAACAAGATTATATTATAGTTCCATTAAGGGAATCGCATGTCACTTACAAGGAATCGAACCTGGGTGGGGAGGATAACAACCATTCCTCCCAAGCACACAAGCTACATCCAATGGATGACGAAATTTACAAGTTTATTAGTAAATTGTATGTTTTTGTTATTGAATATTCCCCTACATTTGTATTATTATTTTTTCAATCTGAAATAATCGCCTAGAATACTATACTAAGGTATAATATTTGAATCCTTAAAAAATACCCTAATGCAAATGGTCTAGGTTCAAACCTTGACTAGTGTAGAGATCCATGTGTGTTTTTGAGGTAAAGTGTTTGACCTCAAAGTTGGTTTCCCTCCATCATCAAAGGAACTTAACACATAGTCGACAAGCCAAATGGCTTAAGTGGACCCTAATTGGATACTTTTAATATCTAAAAAGAAATAAGAGGTTCATCGAATCCATGAAAAGAGTGGTTTTCCCTTTTGAATGCACGTGTGATGGTACTATCACTTGTAAAACATTAGTCATGAAGGATCCAAATCTTACCATTAGAACTAAATTCATGTAAATTGGTCAACTTCTTGTAATTCTCAATATAACCTACAGTATGTAAAAAGTGTATAGTTTTCTACAATAAGGTTAAAAGTTGAAACTCTTAGTGGGTTTTTCTTTTGAAAATTGGATAATTATATTCAATTAGTTTATCTATCTTTGAAGGCTAATTTATGAAAATGCATTTTATTACAAAATAAGCTCACTAAATGATGAAGGCCTAGATAGGGTTGAGTCATATAATTGATCTCAAAGAAAGATATGTTTCACAATAACACAATATGATATTATCAATGAATAGTTGGTGCATTTATTACAATGGATTTCACCTCCTTATATATGATTTCTCATTGATCAAGTCATTTAGATTTATGAATGTGGGATATACCACTCTACACAAAAAGTGAACAAAATCATAAACTATAACCTAAATTCTTAAATTGACTTATTACAAACGTAAGCCTTACATCCTAACACCCCCTCTTAAGACTTGCATTATTGAAAGAAAAACATATTGAATAAAGGTATACAAAAATATTGACTGAAAACTAAAACATCAAAACCAAACATTCTTCAGAAACTTCTTATTTGAAAATAGTTTTTGGACCAAGTAGATCTCCATCAAACTACCTCATAACACTTGTAAATATGTAGCTCCCAAGTTGAATTCCTAAGTTCCTAAATTCCACCTTCCCAAACACTTGAATTATTGGACAACCATTCATGTTGATCTTTATCCATAGTGGTCCATAAACTTGTCTCATGACCCTTATAATGGTATAATTCCCAAGATTCACAAACTCATGAACTATTTGAGTAGTCATCCATGTCGAGATTTATCTACATTATATCCCTTCCTATTTTCAAGATGTGAGCTCCTTCAAATGCATAAAATTCCCTTTATTTGTTAAGGTTATCACCACTATCAACATCTAGTGTATCTTCAACAATGGCTACATTTGCTACATGTGGTTTGTCTTTGAGATTTCCCTTGATAACATCATTATCTTGAAATATATAGTTCTAAGTTATGTGACTCATTGTCTTACAATAATGACATTCCATATCCCCTTTGTTTTTAGTTGATCTACTAAAATCATATATTGGGTATAATGCACTCTTATGTTGAGTATCACCTACATTTGTTCTATTTTATTCAACTAAGAGAGCTAAAAGAATGTCTTATAGAGTTTGAGAAGACATGTTGGTGATCCCTTGATCCATCTCTTCCAATGGTAGTCCCTATGTATTCAGAATTGCATAGACTCTATGTATCTCAGACCATTGAAGCTGGAAGAGTGAAAAACTTGTCTTTCAAAGGCCCAAGACTCTTGATAGGGCTTCAAACTCCTAGACTCTTCCTTTCTATAATACCATATTACAAAATGAGCTAGATCACTAAATGATGAAGGCATATATAGGTTTGAGTATAATTGAGATCAAAGGAATATACTCACAATAACACAATATGATATTAACAATGAATAACTAGTGCATTTAATACAATAGATTTCACCTCATTATATATGATTACTCACTAAAAATTCATTTCCACCTATAAATGTGGGAGAGGCTACTCTACTAAAAAAGAGAACAAAAATATAAACTATAACCTAAATTCATAAAATGACTTTATTACAAATGTAATCCTTATATAATAATATATTTAACTCAATGAAAAATGAAATAAAGTTTTGCCAGCTATTTTATTCATGTATAATATAATTCTACAACTAACAATTTCAAGGAATTTTCATAGTTGTACAATATTGCAAGTAATAAGTCTCATTATTTTACTTGCTATATTTAATCCAACCATTAATAGAATTATATAAAATTATCACAACCCTTAAAATAAACAAATCATGAACTCAAGATCTTAATTCCCATTCAAAAAGAACATCACTATTTATGAATTAAAAGAATTAGAATTACCTATGATGATAGAATGTCACTAACTCAAGATCTTAATTCCCATTCAAAAAGAACATCACTATTTATGAACTAAAAGAATTAGAATTACCTATGATGATAGAATGTCACTAGTAAATTACCAAACACCTAATTGACTCAAGAAATTTGTCTAATTACAACTCCATTGGTGTTTTTCACATGGAAAAATCAACATCCCACTATAGGGGAAAAAATGTTTCTTCCCAACCAAATTCCCTCAAGCAATTAGCCAATGACCTTCAATCCCACTCTATCCAAACCTATACCAATAACTCTTTCACTCAATGCATGCATAGTGAACTTTCCTCAATAACTTTGGCAATTCCTCCAATTCAACTTCCTTGGGCCTTCCTCAACCCATTTATTGATACAATTTAAAGAATTATCAAGTTCAAACAACATACTTACAATAACAAATGTATAAATATGATGGAAGTCCAACTTTCTAACCAAAAAATGGAAAGAAAAAAAAATGCACAATTTTTTCCACTTATAAAATCAAATCATTCCCATTATTTTATTTGCATGTAGTATCCCTCTCCAAGTAATTTCCATGCAACTAATTACATGCATAAAATTAATCTTTACTTAAAACTTAATTGCATTTCGTTAATTCCTAATTCATTTGTCCATTATTTTATTATTTCTTATTCATAATTCCGCTTTTATATAATTATCTTATTCAAATACACTTTCGATTGTTTCTTTTGAACAATTAGCAATCAAAATGAACCGATAATATGAACACTTTTAACAATCAAATTTCACTTTCAAATATATGAAATATTAGCATGGAAGTGATGGCATGCACGTGTAGCTATCAAGAGTAGGTGTACATACACTCTACTAATGTACACATCCAAACAATCCTAATATACATGCTCTTCACAATGCATGATGCAAAGTCAAATCCAAATGGTACTCAAAACATATATAAAAATTCAAAACATACACCATCAATATCAATGAATAACACTTCAAGGATATTTTTCGGATATTCCACACTTTGTGTCATTTTATCATTGACGTTTTAAATTTGAATCAGGATTCATCATCAAGACTAATCGTCAAATATGAAAGATTATTAATTTACTCAATTAATACTTATGATACATGACACTTTTCAAAGATCAAACAGATCAGCTATCATAAACCCTAACTATGAAATATCTGAAAAATATCCTTAAAACCTCTCACCACATAAATCTGAAAACATGAATAACACTTCATCCATTCTCTATCATTTGTGTCCACTGATCAACCACTCTGATTAACCACTCTTGGTACTGAAATGATCTCCATCGCCATGTCATGGGTCCCTCTGTTGAGACTAATCATATATCAATCAATAAGGGATGGATGTAATGACTCATCCTATTATGTTATGATTATACAATCATTACAGCTTCGAGGGACTAAGTGTCACTCTAGCGATCTCCCCACCCAATTTTTAATAAATCAAGTTGCCTCACGACCCCCATCATGTGTAAATTCCAAAGGCTCCTTCTGAGTTTAAAGTAACTTTGATAAGATTAATGTGTGTCATATTATATCCCCAACCCATAATAATAAACTAAAGATTTTATAAGATTAGTGTGTGGCATATTATATCCCCAACCCATAATAATAAACTAAAGATATTTTCCATGGGTATGGGCTCCCACAAGGTTTGTTACCATCATTGACCATCCATCATACGAACTGCTATAATGCCATCTCTCGCTCAAAGCATATCACATGAAAAGCAACTATGTGTCACTCAATAATCCCATAAACATAATGTATTCAAATTATATTGTGAACATATTGTAATAAGCATCTTATAACATAAAAAAATGTCATGATCACATATTTTCACTCATCCATAACATAGTCATTCCATTCACTAGTTCTCATATGAATAATTATATATATTATAATTATATGAATAATTATATATTTTTTCTCATATTAATGTGTTTGTTGTATTGATGTTGAATTAGATCTATAGTGAGATTGATGACACTATGTTTGTCACACTAGAGGGTGAAGAGATGGAGAGATGGTGTTGTTGGTATCCAAACTTTGAAAGGACGTGTCAAATCCACAAAGTTTCTTGACTTGCATTAACCATTGTTCAGTACTCTCCTTTTGTTGAAGAAAGAGAAAAAAACATTTTTCTTCGTACAAGCCCAAGTGATAGGTCTGGAACCAAGACTAAAAACATATCCTATAGTATAATTTTTATCATCAAGGTCACCATCCTAATTGGAATCAATGAAACCAAACAAAAAAGGAGTCTCACTTGAATTGTAATGTATCACAAATTGAACTATACCCCAAATATATATACGTATCTATTTTGTTGATTTCCAATGGATGTCATGGGGTGTTTTCATATACTAGGAAACAAGACCAAAAACAAAGGAAAAATTAGGATGGGTATGAGTCAACTATAAGAGGATACCAAATAACCAATGGTGCAAAGTGGCATCTGCTTCGAGTGTAGTACAGGTGATAGCAAGTTTGACTCCAAACTAGAAGGGAGAATGGTTTCATTTACAATATTACATGTGAAAGTGGTGAAGGAGGTCACATGCATACTTAGAATAGGAAAGATAATTTTCTTCCTTGGTTTTCAATACTTGGAGGCCAAGGAGATAATGAAAATAACTTAAGTCTATCATTTCAAATTTCTTCTTAAGACTGGATTTCACATGGTTTAAAAGTTTAGGGTCACTGCTAATGAAAATAAGATCATCAACATAAAGAACAAGTATGATGAGATGGTTTCCTACTTTCTGGGTATAAACACTGGGGTTAGAATGGAATCTAGAAAAGTCAGTGTCAAGAAGAAAGCTATCCATTTTAGCATACCAAGTCCAAGGATATTGCTTAATACCACAGAGATATTTCTTAAGGTATAAAACAAGGCTAGAGTCGTTCTGAACATAACTAGGAGATTCAATGTTCCATGTAAATTTATTCTAGTGGATCCCTGTGAAAGAAGGAAGATTTAAAATCCATCTAATGGAACTCCCATTTATGTGAGGAAGCAAGGGATATAACAAGGAAAATGGAATTCATTTTGGCCATGGGAGAAAAGGTCTCTTTATAGTCAAATCATTGAACTTGAGAAAATCCTTTGGAAACTAATTGGGCCTTATGTCTTTCAATGCTTCCATCTGATGCATACTTAGTTCTATACACCCATTTACATCTGATAAGTTTTGTTCCTTTCATAAGAGGCATAAGATCCCAAGTATTGTTCTCCATTGAGGAGTGATGTTCTTCATTCATTGTTGTGTCCCAATCTAGGTGGACAAAAGCTTCTGTAAATGTTTTTTGATCATGAGTCTTTGCAAATTGAGCCAAAAGAGAGGAGGCTTGTTGGAATGGTGAAAGTGTATGGCATTGATATATAGGATCACTGGAAAGATCACCATTTTCTTCTCATGTTGTACGAACCCATATTGGAAGTGGTGGTGTTGGTGTAAGTTCATGTTCAATGGACCCAACTAAAGGAAGGTGAGTAGGAGGAGGTGTATTTTTATCTTCACTATCATCATCTAAAGAAGAGACCAGAATAGGATCACTAATAGAAAAGTTGGGAAGATAAGATGGCACAAATTCCGAAGATGGTTCGCAAGTCGAAGATGGCACAAATATCGAATTGGGATTGCATGCCAAGATATTTTCATCAAACTTAACATCTCTCCTAATAATAGTTTCATTAGAATAAGGTAGAATAATTTTATAACCTTTTGAAGCTTCAGAATATCCAACAAAAATGCACTTCTCACTTTTAGGTTCTAATGCTTTATTTTTCTCATTAGGAGTGTCGACCCATGCTTCACTACCAAACAAATGGATTGCATCTAGCTTAATTAGAGTCCATGATTCTTCCAATGATATGTTTTTTAAATCCTTTGTGGGAGTGTGATTTACTATGTAATTGGAAAAATTAATGGTTTACACCCAAAAATGAGGACTTAATCCCTTAGATTGGATCATACAATTTACCATTTCCTTTTAGGTTCAACTTTTTCTCTTAGAAACACCAGTTTGTTGTGGTGTATATGGCATTGTATGTTGCATTTGAATGCCCTGTGTAGTGTAGTAAGTCATATTTTTTTTGGTAACATGTTTTCCTCCATTATTTGTTCTTAACTTGTGCAATTGATGTTCATATTGTTTTTCTACAAGGTCCTTGTAGGCCAAAAACATGTCAAATACTTCACCCTTAAGTTTTAATAAATAAAATCAAGTGCATCTAGAGAAGTCATCAATGAAAATTAAGAAGTACTTGCACCTAGAGAAAGAAAGAGAAGGAAGTGGACCATGCAAATCACTATAAACAAGTTATAAGGGGGTTGAGGTGTACCTAGAGGCACATTTGTCAAAAATGTCTCAATGATGTTTATCAATAACACGGTTGGGACAAACACCATCTATGCGAGAAAAAAGAGGAAGACCAATCACCATATTTTGATTACATAGTTGTTGCAATGAGCGATAGTTTAGATGAACAAACCACTCATGTCAATGTTTGCTCAAGTCATCGCTATGAGAAATAAAAACTAATGGAAAATATGATGACCCAAAGTTGTCAAATTTAAATATGATGACCAAGAAAAATCAACAACAATTCTAGCTTCTAGAACATGCCTAGGATATTTTAAATCCTTGATTACAACTTGGTGAGGAGAAAACTCTATTGCTTAGCCTTCACCTGAATGAGTGATTTGATATATTGATAGAAGGTTTCAAGAGATACTTGGAACACATATTACATCACTAAAATGACCATCATCTAACTAAACTATTTCGGACCCTAAAACACTAAGAGATCTATTATCACCAAAAATACATTCATTAAGAGCAGAAAAAAAAAAAAAAGTATTTATCCTTAACCATATGATAAGATGCTCCAAAATTAATAGAGCACTCATTAGGAGAAGTAAATGTTGCATTGAAGGAAAAACAAGAAGTAGAGAGTGCATGCCCATGAGAAGAAGAGTTGGAAGAAGAAGAATCATTATTGATGGTGTGCTTCATCAATGTTGCTTCTAAGGCAGCCATCTTTTTAAAACATTTAGACTCTAAATGTCCATCTTGCCCACAAAAATTCAATGTCTTTCAATCGTCATACTTTTTTATTTTGGTCCTTTGTCACCTTGGGACCATTTTTTTTCTTATTAATACGAGGATGTTTCTTCTTTGGATGTTTGGATTTATCCTTCTTTCGTGCCACTAAGGCTTTGTTAGATTTACTTGCAGTGTTGATCACTCCAAGATGCAAGAGCTTATCTTGCTCTCTAATTATAGAATTATAAAAAGACTCAAGAGAGAGTAGTGTGTAAGTATCCCGTAGAGATTCTCCACTGAATTGAAAAGTAGATGCAAAAACAAAATATGCACTACCAAGATTAACAAGAATAACACATATACATCGATCATCCTTCATTTTTATTTTATAATCTTTAAGTAAAATTATGATTGTTTTGGACTTAGACAAATAATCTTGAATCCAAAAGAAATCATTGGGATTTAAATAAATTAATTGATTTTCAAGCTAGTGGGATCGAATCTCATTGTGTTTACCAAATACATCTTCCATCATTTTCCAATCTTCATCTAGGTCATCAATTCCTTAAAGAGGAAACCATAAATCGGTAGAGATGGACATTTTGATTAATACATGTTCTTTGTAATTTTTATTATCCCATCTTGATGTATTTGTGACATCTATGGGGGATTTTGTTTTCCCAAGAGAATCAAGTAAAGTCCTTTACTTCATAGTATATCCTCCAAATGGGATTTCCATGAGAATTAGTTAGTGTTGGTAGGAAAATTATGACTTGGACTAGTCACATTAAAATATGTGTTGGTGCCCCCGGGGGGGCAGCTCAATTGGCAAGTGCCGTGAAAATGAAGTTCCATGAGGTTTCGAGTTCAACTCCCCCCAACTTACAATGTGTGCCACGTATGGGGCCTCGTGGGCACACCTGGAGGTTATAGTGGTAGCAGTTGGATAACACGGCCACGTGTAACGCGAGCACATGCCCAACTAGTTGTTGATTCCTCCAGACATAAAAATAAATAAATAAAAAATATGTGTTGGTAAGATGGATTAAAAAAAAAAACTAACTAACTATATAAATGGAAATCTCTTGAAAAAACAAGCATTTACAAAAAAAAATGAGACTGAAAACGGACTTCAGAATTCAAAGTTATACTATTTTTCAAAAATGCATAAAAGGTAACCAAAGTTCCACATGGTAGGTAGAGGTTGGCCCACATGGTGATGGATGCAGAATGAAGTTGCTAAGTAAAAAATAATTTTATTCATTCTCTAACTTTTCCTATAAGCTCATTTTTACAAATAAATTACTTATGAACTAGGCCACTTTTATAAAATAAGTGAGAACCACTTTTACATTGAAGTTACTTTATAAATTAAAGTTGAAAACTTAAAAAATAACAATAAAGTTACTTTATAGTGATTTCATTTTATAATTTAAGTTAAATGCACTTTACAATAAAGTCATGTGATAACTCAGTGTTGCATAAACTTTTTCAAAACGTGTTTCAAAGAAATGTTTGAACTCAAGACCTCTTATTAAATAAAGTAACTTTCAACCAAGGGAGCTAATGCAAAATATATAACAAATGTTATGGAGGAGGGGGGATTTTTCAATATTTTTTTTGTTTTTATTTTACTCTTTCCCTCAAAGTGCATGTTTACCCCAAAAACTCTTATTTTTTCATGCAAAAAACTTCTACACAGCCGCACACAAAAAGAAGTGAAATTTCAAAGAAAAAAAAAAAAAAAAAATTTGCAACAACGAGGTTAGATCTCGATTTTCCTTCTTGGAAAATGAAAATTTTCTCTTTGTTTCTAATTTTCTAAAATCACATAAAGTGCAAATAAAAGTGTATACACAGAAAAGAAAACACTTTCCACTCTGTTTTTGATTTGTCGAGATTGCATACAACACACGGAAAAGAGCATATGCAGACCAAAACTAGTAGCAAATTGGGAATATAAACAAAAAAATTACATAGTAAAGAGCATACACAGACCAGACAGAGTAGAAAACTAGGAATATAAACAAACAAAAAATGAAATATGAAGTCCAAAAAAAGAGGCGTGATGAAACTTTATGCCTCTGGATATGACAAAAAATGTTATATCTTGGGCAAACGAAAACCTTATTGGGTGAAACGAAAAGTGTTTCCAACTAAAATTGACGCAACAAATGAAAAGTAATATCCTTTTTAGCCAAAACAAAATATAGAAATATTAGAACCCATAAATATTTTGATGCATGCAATGACATCAGATCAAGATCTTGATCAATAACGAGAGTGGATCTTCATATGGGATATGATACCATGTTGAAAAAATTAGGATATTTCTACACAAGATGAACACCTTAAGAAACCACTCACACAACCAAATCAAATATTAATACACTAGTGTATTACGTGGTTAAAACCCTCAACAAGGGAAATAGTCCATGGCCCTAGCCAATGCGGCCACTTGAGGAAATATATTAATGCAAAAGAAGAATATTGCACATAAGAGTTTCTCACAATCAATCTTCAACAAATGATGATCCATGTTATTTAAATAGAGATCACAGACAAATCGAGTGTTAATCCACTTATCAATATAACATTTAATATCAAGGAGAATATAAATCATCAAATTACTTTATGTCTAAAATATATCGTGTCTGTCAAATTACATAACTACAAATGCATATTATCACATACTAAAGAAACATGATTTTACCTAAAGACACATTACACCAAGTTGATCTTAACTAAATTCTAAGTGTTTAAATATCCTAACGTTTCCATACAATTTATGATCTCTAAGAAACTAAAGGATAAGTCTCAAATGTTCTTCATGCTCCCTCTCATTGAAAGAGTAAAATATAATGTCATCCAAAAGGACCTACACAAAGCAATCCAAATATTTCAAAACACATTGTTCGTCAAATTCATGAATTTTGTGGGGGCATTAATCAACCCAAAAGGTACCACAATAAATTCATAATGCCCAATCCCATTCTAAAGGAAACCTCAGGGATGTCTTCCTATTTAATCTTCAATGGGATGTATTTGATGTAGGTTATACCCCTAGCTTCAAGTTTATAGTAAATTCAATCTCTCTAACTAGAGGAAGTCCCATCAATTAAGGGGGAAATACATCTTTGAACCTATACAACATCAAATGTGGCTCCAAGGAAGGGTTACTACCCTCACTAACTGCTTCAACCGTATACATCCTACACCCTTTCCTCAAACACTTTTGACCTTCATTGCTAAGATGAAATGTAGGGATACCTTACATTTAATTTCTTTGAATCACCACAAATTCTCCCCTATCATCTAGGAATTGATCCTTCTTTCCATATCAATCAAATAATGCCTAATGGTTCTCTACCCAGTCCATGCCCACTATACGGTCATAGGTTCCCAATGTGTAACACCCCACAACCTCCCAAGTCGGGGCATGCTACCACAATTATGTTATGTTCAAGTTCTGATGCCATTTTGTGACTTACCGAAAGATTCACTTTATTTTGTGAAAATATCATATTTAATAATTAAAAACAAACATCTATGTCCTATTAACATACACAAAATGATGCATAAAAGTATAGTAAATGAACACATGTGTAACATACATCATGTAATTAAGCATATATAAAGAGTACTTATCTTTTTAAGAAGGCCACCAATTGCGTGCAGACCTTCCACGAACCTCCCAACCTTAGACCTTGCTGCTCCAAGCTATCAGCAATGGGTCACCCCCAACCTGGGACTAAAATCCACCCAGGGTAAAGGGAATCCTAGGCTAGGCTAAAGGTTACAAGTCTCTAGGAAGGATTATGTCCCCAAGAATCCACTTACGTCCACAGCTTATAGTTTCTCATTCCCCACATGCCTTTACCACCCAGGGAGTGTGCCCCTTCTCTGCTCGATAGTCCTTCAGCTTCCGCACTCCCCTTCCAGGGCTTCAGCAACAAGTTGGACAAGATGTCTCAGAGCACTACAATTGTTGTGAGACTCCCTATAGGAAAATCACTTCCCCAAAAACCTCTCTCACCTAGAGAGAGTTGCTCACAGGCCCGACAACCTGCTTCTTCAATCCACGAGCCTGAAAACCCACCTCTTCAAACCCACAGGCCTAACAACCTGCTTCTTTTATCCAACTCCCAAGTCAACGTTTATGGGTGATGGAAACAACATAGCTTAGGTATAGCACAAATTTTGGCAGCAACAAACAACCTTCATATAGGGTACAGGCTTAAACAAGTACAGGTGTGTGCAAGTTACAAAGGACGACGATGGAGGAAGTTCAACGATGGGAGAAGGCTCATTGCATGAACTCGTGAGTGCGTGGAAAGCATGGCAAGGATGGAAGCGTGAACCCCCAACAAACTAATTTCCCCACATAAAATTGCATGTCCCAAATCGGACACATGTCTTCATGAAGCTACATGAGCTCCACTTATCATTCATTCCCTTCCCACAGGAACTCATGATAACTTCATTTATTTCCCAAACCTTACTCTTTAGAAAATAATAATATAATATTATTCCCTTAGAGATAAGCCTTATAGCTTAGCCCTTTTCCTAGCCTCTTATCCCCTTCCCTTTCCCTACCTAGTGGAGCTTAGTCCCCCGTAACTCTTTCTTAGTGGTCGGTCTACATGCAACGATGTATTTTATTAAATATATGAGTATTTGCATATACAAAAATAGGCTCACAGGCCTTGGCATCTAGGCTCTCCGGCCTAATATTCACATAAGCCTCACAACTTATAAACACTTGGCTCACCATCCTATAAACATAATTACAATTCAGTAGGGGCTTGGCCTTGGGGTGTTACAATCCCCTCCCATTATTTATCCATTGTCCTTAGTGCATCATATTTACATATTACAGCAAGATTTTCAAAAACCTTCAAAAATATGCGGGTATTCTACCTGCATGGCCTCTTCGTGCTCCCAAGTGGTATCCTCAAGACTGTACCAGGTCCAATGGACCTTTACTAGATCGATTCAAGAGTTTTTTAATTTTCCGGTCCAGAATGCGTACCAGATGCACTTGAAAAGCGCCTTCTTGCTCCACATGAATCACATTCCAATCAATAACATGATTAGCATAAGGTAAATATTTCTTGATAAATGATACATGGAATACATTATGAATAGACATAGATGCAGGTAATGCAAGCATGTAAGCTAAAGGCTCAATCCCCTCTAGGATTTCAAATGGCCCATAGTATCTAGCTGCCAATTTCGAACAGTTTCCCAACTTCAGGGAACTTCTATTGGCCTTCACTTTCAAGAATAGATGATCACCCACTTTAAACTCCCTGTGAGTTTTTCCCTTGTCAGCATAGATTTTCTACCTATATTTGGAAGCCTTTAAATTTTGTTTTATCTTCAGCATTTTCTCTTCCATTTCCCTGAGCAACTCTGGCCCAACCACTGCTCTATCAGCTGGGTTGTCCCATCTTATTGGTGTGTTGCACTTTCTACCATATAGTGCCTCAAATGGGCTCATCTTCAGAGATGCTTGGTACCCATTGTTGTAGGCGAATTCTACCAAGTGTAGATAATCCTCCCACTTTGATGGTTTTTCCATCACATACATTCTTAACATATCCCCTATCACTTGGTTCACCCTCTTTGTTTTCCCATCAGATTCTAGATGATAAGTTGTGTTGAAATTCATATTTGTTCTGAAACCTTTGAAAAATCCCTTCCAGAACCTTGAGGTGAACTTTGGGTCTCTGTCAGACACAATTGTCTTGGGTACGCCATGCAAGCAGGCTACTTCCCTCATATAAATATCAACAACATTGGTTTCCTTGTGAGAAATATTCATTGGAATGAAATGGGCAGCTTTGGTAAGCTTGCCCACCACCACCATGATAGAATCATTTTGCTTTCTTATTCTGGGAAATTTGGTGATGAAATCCATTGACACCACCTCCCACTTCCACTCAGGAATGGGCATTGGTTGTAGCAATCCAGCAGGGTGTCTATGCTCAACCTTAACCTTTTGACACTCCAGACATTTAACAATGTACTCAGCAATATCCCTCTTCATGTCTGGACAATAGTATTGGCTCTCGACAGTTGCAATGGTTTTCTAATATCTTGGGTGTCTAGCATAAGGCACATGATGCATCTCTTTCAATATCATACTCCTCAATTCATGAGAATTGGGTACATAAATTATGTTCATGTACAAGAGAAATTCATCATTTCCCAATTTATAATCTTCAACCTTCTGTTGCATTTTATCTTGTTGTAATTTTGTTACTATCGTCATGTACTACAAATATTCTTTTGCAGCCTCATAAATTTTTCCTTTAAGATTTGTTTGATACATGTTAATGGATGTAGCATGCAGTTCATGCACTCTCATGTTGAGTTCATCAACCACCTTGTTCTCTTTTTCTTTGATGTGCTTGATATCAAAGTCATACTCACAGAGGAATTCCAACCATTTGCTCTACCTGGCATTTAAAGTTGGTTGATCAAACAAATATGTCAGACCGTTATGGTCTGTCCTCAACTCAAATATTTTTCCCATGAGATAGTGCCTCCATTTCTTTAAGGCATGCACTATGGTTTCCAACTCCAAATCATGAGTGGCATAATGCCTTTCATGCTCTTTCAATTTTTTGGATTCAAAACATACCACATATTCATTATGGATGAGGACTCCACCAAGTCCTTCTTTGCATGAATCTGTGCATACCATGAAATATTCATTCAGATATGCAATTCTCAGGATTGGAGCATTGGTTAACAATTTCTTCAATTTTTGGAAGCTTATTTCACATTTTGTTGTCCATTGAAACTTCACCCCCTTCCTTTGCAAGGAAGTGATCGCGTGATAAATCCTTGAAAACCTTGCAATGAATCTTCTGTAGTAGCCAACTAGACCCATGAAGGATCTGACTTCGGTCACAATCTTAGATGTTTTCCACCCTTTAATGGCCTCAATCTTTTCAGGGTCCATTGTTATCCCTTCTTCATATATGATATGCCCCAAATAATGAATTTAGTTTTGATAAAATGAGCACTTTATCAATTTGGCATACAACTGGTGATCTCTTAAAACTCGTAACACCATTCTCAAGTGATGCTCATGCTCTTCTTCTGACTTGGAATATACAAGGATGTCGTCCAAAAAGACAATGACAAAATTTTCCAAGTATTCCTAGAAAACACCATTCATTAAGCACATAAAAACAACTGGTGCATTTGATATCCCAAATGGAACCACTATGAATTTTTTATGACCATACCTTGTCCTTAAGGAAGTTTTGTTGATTTCTTCATCTTTGATCCTTATTTGATGGTATCTTGACCTGAGATGACTCTTTGAGAATATCCTTTCATCTTTTAACTGATCAAAGAGATCATCAATCCTTGGCAAAGGATACTTGCTCTTTATATTTACTTTGTTCAATTGTCTAAAGTCAATGCACAATCTCAATGTCCCATCTTTCCTTTTCACAAATAAGACTAGGGCACCCCAAGGTGACACACTTGGGCGTATTTACCCATTCTTCATAAGTTCTTCAAGCTGCGTTTGCAGTTTCTTCAGTTCCGGTGTACTCATTTTGTAAAGAGTCTTGGATACTGGAGCCGCTCCACGCATCAAATTTATGGAGAATTCAATATCTCTCTCTAAGGGTAGTCCAAGTATATCTTAGAACACATCCTCAAAATCTCTCAGGACTGCATGATCCTTAATATTTGGCACTTTATCCTTAGGTCCTTCCTCCATATGAGCTGCAAATATTTGGCATCCCTTCCTTTAACACTTCTTCAACTGCATTGTTGAGATCTCTCGGATAGTAACTGCCCTGGAATTCCTTGGACTATTCTTGGGTTCCCTTCCTCATTCAGTCAAGTAAATGCCTTGTTATGAAAGTCTAAGATAGTGTGGTGTGGGTCCAACCAATCCATACCAATTAAATATTCATATGAACCCAACGGCAGGAAGCTCAAATTTTCCTTGGTACTTATCCCATTCATGTCCACTAGACATGATTTAACCAACTCATTAAATTTTCTCTTGGCTCCTGTAGCCAGCTACACCAACCAAGATTTTTGTAACACCATGTTTCCCCCAGCTTGTAATTAATCTTAAAATAGGATTACCATGCTAAGGCATGTGGACGATGTAAATGTATTATTGTTAAATTTCCCATAACTGGTTGTTGGGGGTTGAAGCCTTGAAGTACGAGCCATGATATCTATAGAGGGAAAAAATCAGTTAATGAAGGAAAGGATCGGTGGTTGAATAATCAACCACCCTCATGAATGGAAAAATGGGTTGTCAGCCTGAAGTATCACAGAAACCTGCAGACCCGAGCTTCCTTTTGACAGAAGGAACAGGATAGGTTGGAAACCTTCCTAAAGAAGGAAGGTAAGATACCAAAAAGAGAGGAGACATGATATGAGAGCACAAGCTCGTAAAGGAGATGCGCGAACCAAAGACAATACAAAGGAAAAGAGAATGCAGAGAACACGACCTGAAGAACCAAAACGCGAGCTTGATGTTGAGGAAGCATCTGATAAACCTTGCGAGGTCGCTATAATAGAGAGAGTGTCTCTGAGAGATGGCGTAAATTCTCTAGTGATATCATGGCTTGGCACGAGGGTAGCCAGAGTGCTAAGAATTAATGCCTCTGAGCCTATGGTTGGGTGTAAAGGCACACACCCATAGTCAGTTAGTTGGTTTCAACCTGTAATAGATAAGTATTCTCATACCCGATGTAATTGAGTTGTAACTATGTAATAAAGTTGGATATCATGTGAATGACTCAGGGATGTGCATGTTTGCTTAATGGTTATATTGTTTCTCTTTATTCTTGTTTAAATTATGTATTTAAGCAAGTATGGAATTGTCTGATTTGTACACGTAAATGCCCGAGCCCTGTGGTGGCTTGAGTTAAAATAAGTGGACTATGAGTTCATCGAACTTGGGCACAGTTTTCATGTGTGCACATCGACACTCCCAGTTTCCCTAAGTCTCTGGAAAGATGGAGTGTATTAAGCTTAGGAGAGGTAGTGTAGGTATGCATGAAATCTCTATGAGGTGGGCCGAGGCTGAGAACATTTTAAGTTCCAGAGTTTGGTGAATGAGTGCAGGGGTGTGTGGGAGATCTTTACAAATCTCAAGCTTAGGAGGAAGAGCATAAAGCGTGCACCGATGCCTAAGTATTTCAGAGATAATGAAGCTCAGGAAGGATAGTGAGATCCAAGTATCGAAAGGGAATATCCTTTCGTTTGGAAGACGAACGGACGAGAATAGTTTGGGAGGACCCAAAGTCCTTCATGATCATTGGATCGGGAGAAGGAACGCGGAAGTTAATCCCATGAGTCCTTCGGACTTCGCGGGTCCGACGAATGAGGCATGTTCATCGTTAAATAGGTGAATTCTTCAAAGTTATGAACTCCTGAAGTTAATCTGGTCCCTAGATATTAGGATTCCTAGGAGCCATCCCAACCATCTGATCTATGAGATCGGAGATTCGCGCTTCGAGAGAATTGTGAGTTGGAGTGGCCAAAACCTCTGATGTCCAAAGTCATGAAAGGATCTGGACCGTGGATCTCTGGATCCTTCTGGGTCCTTCTTGACCGTCCGGTCTATGAGTTTGGATTTTGTGCTTCGAGAAAATTGTGAGTTGGGAGTGGTTAATACTTTTGAAATCTGAAGTCGGAAGTGATCTGGACCATGGATCTTTGGATCCTTTTGGGCCCCTATCGACCATTTGATATGTGAGTTCAGATTTCATGCTTCAAGAGAATTGTGAGTTGGGAGTGGTAAAAACGTTTGAAGTCCGAAGTCGCAAAGCAACGAAGGTCGTTGACCTGAGATGAGTCTCAATCGTCCGATCTA
Organism: Picea engelmannii; assembly: GCA_009831015.1. Classification (NCBI taxonomy): domain Eukaryota; kingdom Viridiplantae; phylum Streptophyta; class Pinopsida; order Pinales; family Pinaceae; genus Picea; species Picea engelmannii. The sequence continues at coordinate 18,181 of ML803556.1, read as the reverse complement.
TGAGTTCAAAGTTCTCTTTTCAGGAGAATTGTGTATTAGATGAGGGATAAGCTAGTCATTGGATAGATTTATGGATGGACCTTCCCTACTAGATGTAGGAGCCTAGAGATGGTATGAATGAGATGAAGCCACTTGGACATCACATGGCCCTCAACTAATGAACGCCGAAGAAATTCGGAAAGCTGCAAGATCTAAACCAAGGGTCGGTTTAGCGCCTGGTAGTAGTCGTTAGAAATCTACGGGTAAGAGGAAGAGAATAAATCATCTCAGAGGGATGATTTGAGATGACATAGTTTAGGAAAAGATGAAATTATGATGCCCTGTCTCTTAAAAAGAGCAGTTAGGGACCGGGGGTGTTACAATTTCCCATACTTGCTTCTTGGAAATTGCAATCTTTCTACTACCTTGGGATCTATATAGATATGTCTAGGTCCTAAATATATTAAAATAGTAGAGGCATGGTTATGGACCATACCTTCTAATTCAATCATGTGTGATTGAAATTTTGATTCCTTGTTGTCCAGGGTTGCATATATCCTTGGTACACTTCTTCCCATGTCCTCCATTGTTTATGCTTGATGTACATTGTGGACAACTCTCACTTTATCATTTTTGTGTGGACAATCTCTATTCATATGATATCCTTTACAACCCCAACATTGAATGGGTGTCTGCCTTGGACTTTTCCCACCTGTTTTGGTCATTCTAGGACCTCTAGGAGTTTTTTTGTCCCTAAGAAGTTTTTCTGAAGAAGGGTGGCTTGTTCCCCTTCTTCCTATGTTCCATCTTGAACTTCTTCATGTCTTCCCAAGCTCTTTGGAAAGTAGGTTTTCCCTTATGTTGATCATATAAGAACTTCGCTCTTCTTATGATTTCCTCCAAAGTTTTAGGATCATCATACTGAATGTTATCACTGATGAAATATGGCAGCCCACTCAGGTATCTCTGGATCTTAACTGTCTCATCCTTGATGAAGGAGACATACTTCAATAGTTCTAGAAATCGCCTTTCAAACTCGTCAATGTTCATGCTGCCCAGTTTGAGTTCAAAGAACTCTTTCATATTTTTTTCATAATACCTCTTGGTTAAGTATTTCTTCTCAAAATGCTTCTTGAATTCATTCCATGTAACATTCTTCTCTTTAATGCGTTGCACCTGCAAAATATGGTCCCACCACATGGATGCCTTTCCTTTAAGCTGGTAGATAGAAATTATTCCTTCTGTATGAGAAGAATAGTTATGAAATTGGAAGTACTTCCTCATGCCTAGCAGCCAAGTCTTAGCATCTTCATCCTTCTTGTGTTCACCATCAAAAGAAGGAGGTTTGATTTTGTTCATTTTCCTAGCAGTTCATCCACCCCATACCTCTTATGATGCTTCCTGACAGGAGATGGACTTGAGCTCTTGTGTGCTCTCCTATTGGAATGTATTTAGGAGTGTTGGGGATGTCTGCTACTACTCCTTGTTCTTCTTTTCTCATCAGGGGAACTGTGGCTTCCTGATTTGTTGGAGCCACTCTCCTTATCCAAATTCTTTTAAATTTTGTCCAGGATTTGCATTAAATTCATATTGAAGTCTTCATGTTGCTCCTTGGATTTCATAAGCCTTTCATTATCATCCTTGTGACTCTGGACATATTTCTGCAAATTTCTAATGGTTTCTTCCATATTTAAGTTTTCATATTTTTCCTCCCCATGTCCCTTGGAGTTTGTTCCTTCAATACGCAATTGGGCATCCATTCCTTTGATCTCATATGCCTAACTGTAAACCCCATGTGTATATTCCATCCTTCTACACTCTGTGTTGATTCCGATCTGACCAATTTGTTGTTAATTCTGCAAAATGTGCAGCCAACAAAACCTTGTCAAACTAACTGATTCAACAATTTTATAAAAACATGAACCATTTTGGTTCAATAACCTATCAAACTTATTTCCTCTGATTTTCTAAGTAATTGTTTGATCAGTTCCCTTTTCTGGGTGAACAGTTATGTTTTGTTGTCCAAGACCTTCTTTACCACTTTTTATTTGGGTCCGAAAAATAAAAACCCCACGACTTCCTTCCTAATCCCTTTCTTTCTTTAAAATTGTTTTCTGGGAATTAGCCCCTTTTCTTTGGCACCCAATTTCATGTGACCATGGGCTGTGATCAAGTGTTAATTGATAGGTTCTTGTTCGAAGCTACGAGACTTTGGGGTTCTGGAACTTCGAGCTTCGGAGGTTTCTTACCCTTCCTCATTAATTTCTCCCTGAATGTCGAATTGGTGAACTCTCAGACTGGCTCTCTAGAGCTTCGCACTTCGGAGGTTCTTACAACCTCATACTCCAATTACCCCAAAACTAGAACAAAAAACATTGATTTTTCGATCACTTTAAGATCGACGGTCCTAGTTGATTGTGGACCTTGAACATGCTCATGGTTTAACAACAACCCCGAATTTCACAATGGAAATATGTGCGATGGAGCGAAAATCAACGCCCACCATTGATCTTCCATCCTAATGGAGATCTACGATCTCGGTTGATTGTGGGATGTGAAATATCCCCCTCGTTAATTTTCCTTTGGATTTCTGAAATGGAATATACACAATGGGGCAGAAATCAACGTCCATCGTTGATCTTCCTTCCGATTGAGATCTATGATCTCGGTTGATTGCGGGATGTGAAATAGCCCACTCATTAATTTACCTTTGGATTTCCGCAATTGTTCCTGTTATTTTGATTTATTCCTCATGGATCTGATGGTCATGATCTCACCCATTACTGATTTGGAATTTCTCCACGTTCCTCTCCCGATCAATGGTCAAGATTAACTCCGACCCTCCGGAGCTCTCGACTCAAAGAAACCTGCAACTCCATTCCTTTCAAATGTCGAATTGGTGAACTCTTGGAGTCTTCGTCGGTAACTGAGAACCAACAAGGGTGTTACGTGGAAGAATACAATAAGCGGACACATGGCTCAATCCGAGGGGTGACACATGTCGAGTTCTAACTGACATGAACAGTCTTTGAAGAGCATGGAACACAGTGACACATAGCAATCATCTAGTGTGTCCACGTCACCCTTGGTGACATCAGCAGGACACGTCACTCCGGGACTTCGGGATTTAGTGGATTCTCCTTCCTCACATCACAAAATCCTCATACCACCGAACTAGCGAATCCATTGTGCAGTACACCTTCGGATCTTTGGAACTCCAATGCTCCAGATCTTCGAGCTTCGGAGGATTTTTCAAATCCCTCCAACATTTCCTCGGAAAGATGAATTTCTGAACTTCAGAACCCTCTGGGATCCACTTATCTATGTTGTCATCAATCAAGGTGGTGACACATGGCCCCACTGTCGAGTGACACATGTCGAGTCTCAATTGGTACTAAGGGCCTACCAAAATTACAAAATAAAGTGACACGTGGCAGACTTAGGGTAGGTCCATGTCACCCTAGGTGACGTGATCATCATGCCACATCATATACGGTGCTTTGGGACTTTGCCACTTCAAGCTTCGGGAGATTCCACTCCAGCACACCTTATAACTCTCAAATGTCGAACTTTCGAACAAGTCCATGTCACTTTGGCACCCCGAGACTTCAGAGCTTCAAGATTCGAAGGATTTCGTTGTTGAACACCACACAACCCCCAGACTACCGAAATTATGATCATTGCTTAATATGCGGACATGTGTCCCTCGAAATGGATAGTCTAGATTGGTTCCAGATTTAGGGACTCTGGGACTTCGGGAGACTTCTCCACACTACACCACAACTCCCTCAAACATTGAATTCCCAAATAGGCTGATCTGCGGACACGTGTCCTCAAACATGAATGGTCCAGATTAACTCCAGAGTTTGAGACTTCGAGAGATTTCCCTCCTGGAAACTTGAGGATTCGCTTCTCCAAAAGTGTCGAACCTCTGAACTACTTGGGTAAAAATCCATGACTCTCCTCCTCTTGGACGATCTATGGTTTAAAATCACTCCAGGACTTCGGAACTTCGGGCTTTGGCCCCTTTTCTCAATAGAACGTAAACTTTTTCGAAAGAATTTGGAGGTTAATTGTCATGCATATTTTCCAGATATGATTGCTGGGAAGGGTATGCCTCCCCCCACGTAAATTATACGACTCAAATTCAATCTCATGGTTATCAACCACAATTGTTGTGATAATTGTTATGCCACTCCTCCTGAGCTTTCCATTACCACCCAGGTTCTCTCTCATTTCCCTTATAGCACTTTGTAACTTCCCTTTACTCATACATGGCCCATCCAGGTTCAGTGTTGAAACCATGGGCTCTGATACCAAAATGTAACACCCCCCAGCCTCCCAAGATGGGGCATGCTACCACAATTCTGCTTTGTTCAAGTTCTGATACCATTTTGTGACTTACCGAAAGACTCACTTTATTTTGCGGAAATATCATATTTAATAATTAAAAACAAACATCTACTTCCTATTAACATACACATAATGATGCAGAAACATACAGTAAATGAAGACATGTGTAACATACATCATGTAATTAAGCATATATAAAGAGTATGTATATGTTTAAGAAGGCCACCAATTGCGTGTAGACCTTCCATGAACCTACCAACCTTAGACCCCGCTGCTTCAAGCTATCAATAGTGGGTCACCCACGAGCTGGGATTAAACTCCACCCAAGGTAAAGGGAATCCTAGGCTAGGCTGAGATTACAAGTCGCCGAGAAGGATTATGTCCCCAGGAGTCCACTCACGTCCACATCTTATAGTCTCTCATTCTCCACATGCATGTCCAACACCAGGGAGTGTGCCCCTTCTCTGCTCAACAGTCCTTCGGCTGCCCCACTCCCCTTCCAGGGCTTCAACAACAGGTCAAACGAGAAGTCTCAGAGCACTACAATTGTCGTGAGGCTCCCTCTAGGAAAATCACTTCCCTAGTAACCTCTCTCACCTGGAGAGAGTTTCTCACGGGACTGACAACCTACTTCTTCAATCCACGGGCCTGAAAACCTGCCTCTTCAAACCCAAAGGCCTAACAACTCGCTTCTTTTGTCCAGCTCCCAATTCAAGAGTTATGTATGATGGTAGCAACATAGCTCAAGTATGGAACAGATGTTTGCAGTAACAGAAAACCTTCAGGTAGGGTACAGGCTCAAACAAGTACGGGTGCATGCAAGTTACAAAGGACAAAAATGGAGGAGGTTCAATGATGGGAGAAGGCTCGGTGCGCGAATCCATGAGTGCGTGGAAAGAATGGAAAGGATGGCAGAGTGAACCCCCAACGAATTGATTTCCCCACATAAAATTCATGTCCCAATCGAAACCTGTCTTCATGAAGTTGCATCATCCCCACTTATCATTCGTTCCCTTCCCACATGAACTTAGGATAACTTTAGTTATTTCCCAAACCTTACTCTTTAGTTAATAATAATATAATATTATTCCCTTAGAGATAAGCCCTCTAGCGTAGCCCTTTTCCTAGCCTCTTAGCCCCTTCCCTTTCCCTATCTAGTGGAGCTTAGTCCCCCATAAATATTTCTTCGTGGTCGGTCTACACGCAACGATGTACTTTATTAATGATATGAGTATTTACATATACAAAAATAGGCTCACAGGCCTTAGCATATAGGCTCTCTGGCCTAATATTCATATAAGTCTCACAGCTTATAAACACTTGGCTCACCAGCCTATAAATATAATTACAATTCAGCAGGGGCTCAGCCTTGGGGTGTTACACAATGTTTTTCTATAGATGGGTTATACAAACCCCATGGTCTACTTAAAAAATATCTAGAACAAGACCTATGGACTAATTTACCCCAAATGCCATTTCAACTAGTTTAAAATCATGGGGTCCATAAGCTACCACCCACATATGATTGAAGATAAAGGAGAAATAAAATTGTTTGTAACACTAGGATCAAACAAAATAAAATTATGGAAATTATTTACCATAGTAGTTGACTCCAAGATAGTGACCTAATGTTCGACTTGGTGTTCTTTCATCATTGCATGGATTCAATGGCTAACCTAATACTACTCTATATTAACTTTCCATTCTCTTTAAACTAACATGGGTCATGACTTGGGACAATCCCTATGGAAATGTCCCTCCATGGGTCAAATAATCTATTTTCCATGAAACCTCCATTTGGCTCTACCTAGAATTCATAGGAAAACATATGCCTCTATGGCCTTGGCTATGAACAAAGGCCCCTTGGGAGCGATATGACTCCCCCTGCCCGATGGAGACACAACAGAAGTAGCACTAAACATTCTAAATTTTGTTGCATGTATCTTGTCGGAACTAAACCTCTAGCTTTCAACCTTGTTAATATTTCTCTGGAAAGACCATCATGAAGGAACATTATTCTTCCCGAATGACTCTCCCTTCGAATCCTTCATATCAAGGTTCAAACCTAAGGGCATGTGGACCATTTCACCATTCATATCTTTGATTTAAGAAAAATTAAAAACAAAATATAATAAATAATAAATAGCTTAACAAAATGATAAATGCTAGGATTTGAACCTAAATCTCTTTACATGCAACATATTCCTTTCATAAGCCACACCCATACACTAGAATTGCAATAAAAATTAAATCCATAACCTAGATCTAGATCTACAAGTTAAAGTAAATGCACAAACCAAACATGTAGACCTACAATTGTTCACAAAGTAAAGAACCCTAAATTTTGTAATTAAAACTAAAAAAATTGTATGTATGTGCACGTGCACAATTTTCCAAGCAAATCCATCCTTGACGGTTTTAAACAATCCCAAACAGAAAATTCAATGAGGTGGATTATGGGAACAAATTGTAGGAGCATAGCTTGGGCTTATTTTGAGGAAGCTTTTCAAGGAGACCCTCCTTTATGTAGGGCTAGAATAGTCATTCATATGAGCGATACTCCTATCATAAAATTTAAGGTAGGTCTTGTAAAGGTACGAATAATTGTGTTGAGTTGATGGTGCTAAAATTACTTCTCATTCTCTTTGTTGAAAATAGGATTTCAAAAATTCAATTTTTTAATAATTTTATAGTGGGGATATGCTAAATGTGAGACATTAATAATCTGGAAAATTTATTATAAATTTAAGGTAGGTCTTGTAAAGGTACGAATAATTGTGTTGAGTTGATGGTGCTAAAATTACTTCTCATTCTCTTTGTTGAAAATAGGATCTCAAAAATTCAATTTTTTAATAATTTTATAGTGGGGATATGCTAAATGTGAGACATTAGTAATCTGGAAAATTTATTATTGAGGTTTATATTAGATGATGATATTCAATCCCTCAAATCAAATTTTATTTCAATATTTTTTTAACACATTTATAGAGAACAAAATGGACTTTCAAATGTTGAAATTTACATTAACACTAGTTGATACTTTGAATTTATATATATATATATATATATATAAACCCTTCTATCTAAATTTCAAATGTGCAATAAGTACAAATTCCTTGATCAAATTAAAACCATAAGATTTAATTTGGTGTAAAAAATAAAGCAATGATGGAATCAAAAAAAAATGAAAGGAAAATTGTTTTAAAAAATGATTGGAGGGGTTGCATGGCTAACCCACAATGGGAAGGTCGTGGGCAACCCATTATGGAATTAACTTTTAAGCCATCCCAATCGTGACCACAAAGACTTCCCTAAAGTAGTTGTAAGTCAAACCTCAAGGCAATGATGGGCTGACCCGTAAGGGAGGCCACAGACCCACCGTGAGCTAACCCATAAGGGCAGTTGGGCTAACTCTTAAGGGAAAGTCGTTCCAATCCTAAGGGAAGGATCTGTATCAAGAGAAAGAGGGAAGGCTAATCCTTGAAGGAATGTAATCGAGCCTTCTCCTCAATCCTTTCAAGAGGTCCTCAATCCCTTCAAGTTATTATAGACCTTTTCATCTCAGGAAATCAATTAAAAAAATAGATTTAAAATTCGTTTTATGTTTATCATATGTATAAGCAAATGGCATTAGTCTTGAGGGTTAGTAAGTTGGTTTAGAGCTAGAGATGAGTTTTCATGTTTGTTGTTAGTCACAAGTTTGGGTTCGATTCTCTTGATTTTCCTGGGGCGAGATCTCGTAATGTGGGATAGCACTTGGAGGGTTTCCCATGTTGTATTTAAAGTAAGACGTGAGTTTTCATGTTTGTTGTTGGTCACAGGTTCGGGTTTGACTCTTTTGATTCCCTGAGCGAGACTTAGTAATGTGGAGAAGTACTAGGATGGTTTTCCATATTAATGACATCCATTTAATCTATATAAGAAAAAAAAAAACACAAACATAAGAGTATATTTAAAACAAAATAAAGAACAAGTACAATAAGAAGAAAGAAAAAGAAGAATTTCCTTGATTAAGAAAAGTATCATTAACCATTTTCCTTAATCTCCATCTTCAATAGCAAAATCTCCTGAAAAATATATAAGGAAGAAGAAAAGATCATGAATTGAGGAAATTAGGATTGAAATTTTTTTTAATTAAAAATTTGAATTAAAAAAAAAAATTATATATACAAATATCCATACGAAGATGAATGCTATTTGGTATAACTCAATTTGTTATATATATATATATATATATATATATATATATATATAAAATTTTATTTTTCTAAAAAATTTCAACTTATTTATGTTTTTATACACTTTTTATTCATATACTAATATTGAATATAAAATATTCATTTTTTATTTTTTTTAAATCAGCAATTAGTAGATTAATAACTTTACATAAAGTAATGACTTAAAAGCATATACCATCACCAACTCCTCTTCTACACCCCGAGGCTATAAAATGTCCATATTAAATATAAAGAGAGTGAATAAATTTTATAATTTTTACTATTCATATGTCTATGATTTTTAATATTGTTACATAAAGTAGTGACTTAAGAGCATATCCCATCACCAACTCCTCTTCTACACCCCGAGACTATAAAATGTCCATATTAAATATAATGAAAGTGAATTAATTTTATAATTTTTACTATTCATGTGTATATGATTTTTAATATTGACACGTTTAAGTTATTTAAAACTTTTTTGATATATACAAGTTATATAAATATAGAAAAGGATAAATTAAAAAAAAATATTAATATATAGGAAATCATTTTTAAATTCATAGAAAAAGGAGAATTATAAGAAACTTACAAAATTTTATCATATAAATAAAATAACAGTCAATCAGGTGTAGTTTGGATGGTTATGAGGAATGATTGTTATCCTCTCCACCCAAATTCAAATCTCATAATATCATGTTGTATTTGTTAAGAGTCTATATATTGGAAAGTTGCCTTTAATTAAAGTTATAAAAATAAACCTTTTGAAAAAAGAAAAATTTATAAAATGAACATATAAATAAATAAATAAATAAATAATGCGTTTATCAATCAGTTAACTAATTAATATTTATTGCCATGGAAAAAAGGTTAACTAATTAATATTTATTGCCATGGAAAAAAGATCCAAGATACTAAATTTTCATTATACTCGTAGTATGTCTAAAATCATACAGCGGTCATGTAATCTTCCTGTGCCCAATAACTGTTTGGATGTGCCATCTGTGCAAACAATAAGAACGATTCCACGTTAAAAAATCAGAACAGATTTATATTAATAATTTTGAATTCTGTGCCAGATTGGGTCATGCAGTACTCGCCTTCGGAACTGCACCAGTTGAATCTCAGGCTCGGCTGTAGCTCCTTCTCACCGGTGGCAGAAATTTTCTGATAGTCGATTTTGGCAAAGATTTAAGGCGCCCCACAAACAGCACAGCATGCACGGCGCTTCTGAATATCTTCCCTTTTATCTTCCCACGCTGCGGCGGAAGTTTCAACTCACCACGCCGCGATAGAAGCCTCTGCAAGATCGCGATCTGCTGCTGCGGCGATGGAGGCTTTTCCAAGATCTCCATAAGCTCCTGTGGCGATGGAGGCCATATGCCGCCACGCAACGATAGAAACCTCTGCAAGACCACGATCTGCTCCTGCAGCAACGGAGGCTTTCCCAGGATCTCCATAAGCTCCTGTAGCGCTGGAGGCTTTATGTCACCACGCAACGATAGAAGCCTCTGCAAGCTTGCGATCTGCCCCTGCAGCAACGGAGGCTTTCCCGAGATCTCTATACGCTCCTGCAGCGATGGAGACTTCTCCATGGTCTCGATCTTCTCTAATTGCTTTCACAAGATGCTGTTGTTGCAGCCTGAGAAAATGATGAAATTCTCTTCACCTTCATATCTCTACCTCTTACCCACGCATTGATTATAAAAGCGTTTGAGCATCTTTTCTTTTATTTATTTCATTCCGTGCCTGGAATCCCTTTACAAAAATTGTATTACATTTGTACAAATTATTCACATGCTCTGAGTTGGCATATTCGTACGTTGCAATTATTCATCCATTTTAACACTGTATGCAATATTCTATCTAGGGTTTGGCCAAAGTATTAATCTCATCGTCCATGCAAGCTTGCCTCTCGGAATCTACTATGGCCCTTATCTTTTGCTTTTTTATTGATTACTTTGCTAGTCTCATGCGTCCTATCCATGAGTGGCCTCACTTAAATCATTTTTGTTCCTATTTGATATATTTGATATTTTTTTTTAAAGTATATAAAGTTATTATTTTGTATTATGGGGTCTTGTAACACAATCAGGAAACTTGAATCATGACCAACAACAACTATGATAAAGTCACATATTGCTATAGATCAATTGAACTAACTTTTGAGGCTACTTATTTCATCCTTAGCTTTATTTCATTATCATTTAGGTTTTACAGTGAATACTTCATTTTACTCTACTTGACCATGGAAAAGGATATCTCAAATCTCTAAGATAAGAAGTTGATCCAAATGTTAATGTAGTGCCACTTCATTTTAATCTACCTTATCAAATTAATTGTTGATCGAAATTTTAATGTAATGCCACTTCATTTTAATCTACTTAATCATGGAGAGGGGTATCTCTAAATTTGTAAGATGGTCAAATGTTAATATAGTTCCACGCTAATCTAACTTAACTTTTATGAATTTTTATAAGATCAAAACCAATAACCAATAGTGTTGGACACGTGATTTAGATAAACATGTAGTGCATTTTATTGATGATATGATACACATATATACAATGACGTGACCTTTGTATTTGTATTTGTATTTGTATTTGTATTTGTATGTAGTGTATTTGTCTTCCATTTTATTAGTGTATTTGTATTTTATTAATGATATTTGTCCATTGGAATCTTGATGACCGTTCATATTCCTTCACATTGGTAACCCTAATGAATTAAGTTTCTAACATCCCCCTCTTAATCCGAAGGGTTGTATGTGAGTCTAAGGTGAGAGTTGATATTTGAAAGTGGGTAGTTGAAATATGAAAGTGTGCAGTCGTTGATGGTTGAATGTGCTCTTTTAATCTAGTGTTTTTGGGATGACCATAAACCAAATGATGATGGTGGTTTAAGGAAGACCACAAACCAATCTGGTGGTTTAAGGATGACCACAAACTCTGGAACCCTGCTCTAGACTCAATGGTTCTCGGAGCATTTCCTAAGATAACTAGAAGTTGAAGCTGGTGTCTTTTGCTAATTGGAAATGCTCTCGAATGCTGGTTTAAAGATGACCATAAACCGTAATTTAGAAGAAGTCGAAAGTCTTCTACCAAGTGGAGGTTTAAAGGAAACCACAAACCGTTGTCTAGAAGAAGTTGTAAGTCTTCTGCTAAGTGGTGGTTTAAGGAAAACCACAAACCAATTATGTTTTCTTGTCACCCTCGCTTGTTATTGCTTGACATAAGACTTTGAAACTAAAAGCCTGACTATCAATCGATGATGTTGTTCCCCCTTGTGAGGGACAGGGTGAGAAGATGAAAGTATGTCCACTGCAAGATGTGTCAATACCCGAGAGTGAATTCGTCGGTATGAATGACATATCTTCTTGGCTATTGATGACCATCGCCAAGAAGGGATCCACCCATAGTTTCTTTACTCTTGCATTTGTCTTGCATTTGAAACACTTATCTCAAGGATGATTGTGTTATCCACAATGCTTGCAAGGATGAAGATCGAAGCATTGATCTTCCATGTGGCCAATTCGTTCCATGTGGCCAATTCGCTGACAATGTTGACATATCGAAATCTGCTCTTGAACTGGAGCAAGTGAATGTGAACTTCCTTGAAGGAGTCCATCACTCTGGAACTAGATCGGTTTGGTGCAATCCGTATTATGAAAGGTGATGTCGACTCTTACGATTTCAATCAGCTGTAATAGTTGTCGACTCTGCTACTCCCGGAACTGTACCAAGTTATGGATATGATCACCAGGGCTCAGCAAATGACGTAGATACCACAGCGAAAGAATACCAGTCTAAGAGGTATGTTAGCAGTGTCAGGTCAGGAGTGATCATGTAAGTATCGACGGGCAAGGAAAACTACAGGTTGAGGAAGTCGAGGGGCAAACAGAGGCTCTATAGGAGAAGTCGGCCCGTATCTCCACGAGCAAGTGTGAGCCTGTATCTCAGGTGTGAAGAACGTATCTCACATGTGAAGAGAGCCTGTATATGCAGACTAGGTTTATGGTTTTCGGGCTGCATAAGGAGAGAGGTGAGCGAGAAAAAATGATAACGACTCAAGCAATTAGAGGGCGAATACGGATAACATACTACATTTCTGGTGTAATAGAAATTAGGTTTAGGTTTCTGATCGAATCGCGCGCCAAACTATGTAGAGAGAATCAACGAGCAAGCTCGATTATATCTTGGCCTCTCAAGGCAGGATCTCCTTCATTCTTTATGCCATGAAACGCACCAAAATGAACAATCATTCTTACGATGACACGCTCTCAGTTCACAATGTTTCTATTGCGATATTGCGAACCTTTTTTTTAACCACTGTGTCCCGTTGTGGGGAGATAAATCTCAATCAAGGGTGAATATTTATTCTCGAACAACAACGATGGTGATCTCTCTCCACAAACCCTAACACCTGCGCGCAGAGAGAGAATTGAATTCTGAGCGGGAAAATGAGAATTCTAACAAAGAAATTGGTCGTTTATTTTTACAGTAACGTCTGTGCAGAGATGAGGATGCAGATGGGCACGAATAAAGATGAAGAAGGCAGACTGGAAAGACAGATTTGCAAGCATGGGGGCGCGGACTCAGGCAGGCAGGCAGAAAGAAAGAGGGCAGACTGCAATGAAAAACGCCTATGGATGACTCAGCTATGGATAACTCCCATAATTCAATTGGCTAAGAACAATAGGCTCTGATACGGTCACACCATTTAGATAAGCATGGAGAGCATTTTATTAAAGATATGATACATATATATATGTATATACAATGATGTAATGTTTGATGAGTCTTCCAAGACTTCTTAGATTCCTAGTTCATATTCCTTCACATTTCCCACAAATAGTACATTTAGTGCCACGCTAATCCAACTTAATTCTTATGATTTTTTTAAAAGATCAAAACCAATAACTAATTTTTTAATACTAATTACAAGTCACTTAAAAGAAGTTTTACTAAATTCTCTATTTGCAAATATCTTTCAAGGCAACAAGAAATCATGAAATCAACTAACTAATATATAAGTATAATTATTAAGAATCATGCCCACTCTATGGACTTGAATTCAATGTAATTATGGGCTTGAATTCAATATAATTATAAATAATAGAGTGAGCCATTGATAGATTCTTCGATAATTATAAATAATAGAGTGAGCCATTGATAGATTCTTCGATGAACTTAAACAACAACTTAATAAGAGCTCCCATTGCAAAAGCAATGAATTTGGTAAATAAGTTAGTCAAGAGTAAGGAACATGGGTAGTTGTCAAGACAACACCCTTCCTTTGCAATGTCTAACTTTCTTGAAAGCAATTCAATTTTGAAACATGGCATATAATTATTGGGTGGTCTATGGAGCAATTTCAATAACCCAAAATAAAACAAAACAAAACAAACTTGTTTTTAAATCAAATTCATAATTGTGTACTCAAAGTGTCTAGGAATAAAATCATATGCCCATATCAATTTCAATATTTAAAGAGATAGTAGCCAAAAAGAACGGAGAAAATGTATCCATTAAATTGTTTTTCAAAGAAATTTTCAACATTGAATCATGCATAGAGAACTTCCATTGGTTCTTAAGAAAAATCAATATGTAATAAATAAAATTTCACTACTTACTAATGTGTAACACACCGGTGTGAATTGTCAATAGCAAATCGTATTTCTATGTACAAAATATTGCACAAATATCATACCCAACATAGCTACATTTTCCCATTAGTATAGCAACATCTCATGATTAAATGTAAGTGGTCTCATTAAAGAAGGTCCACTAGTTAGTGGTTGAGGCCTCATTACTCGAGGTCTAGTAGGTGGTTAGGGTTTTTCTCAATTAGAAACTATACATAGTAGTAGGAGTTGTATAATAGGTTTCCAAGTGAATATTATTGTATTTGGAGCTCTACTCAGTTGGAGGTTGCCCCCTCTAAAAGGAAAGTGAACATTGCTCTCAATTTTGAATATCAATAAAGGTTTTTTGTGTAGTTATCTCTTAATATTAGTTATGTTTGTTTACCTTTCGCACTATATTCATGTCTATTTTTCCTCTCAATGTTGTGTTTAAACTAACAAGGAACAACACAAGTGGTATTAGAGCACTTTCATGTGCCAACATGTGTTCAAATTTTAGGGAAAAAATTAGGCTAGAGATGTGTTTCAACATCTTTAAATAACATAGGGATTTATCATTCAATGGGTAAACTAGTGGTTGGGGAAGACTACATGTAGAAATACAAGTGGCATCACCTGGTTGGACACCCTTGTAACCTATGTTGGTACCCCTTCAATTAGTACTACACCATATAGCACTATACACAACTATGTCTTCCACATGACCTCGAGTATCTCAAAAAACCCCTAGGCGCACCTAAATCCAACCTTACATAATCCTATCAATCATCTTTTTTCTATAGTAAACTGAGCACAACACTCGGGGAGATTACTCTTTCATACCAGGGATTCAAGTAGTGTATGGATAAGGGTGTCGTATATCCACCTTAGTTGGTGTCTTGAAATATTTAGTCAAGTATTATTATTGGAAACCCTCTCGTATATCATAGAACTATAGCACTTGAAACTTGTGTCCTTAGGACCTTGTAAACCCTATATTATCTCTATAAACCCTCGCTTCTATAGTAGGTAGTGAAATTCCTACATAATTTTTCATATCATGAATTTGAAAATTTCAATAGCACGATATTACTTAGAAGGGAATAGTACTCCCACTAGATTAAAAATTAATAACAATTAATTAATTAAAAAAAATTATGGGGTCTATCAATATTTTTGAAAGAGACCTATCTCAAAATACTCCTTGTGTGGCATTGATCGTTGTGGTGTCACTCTCCAGTAAATATTTTATTGTGGACTAGCCAGTGGCATTGCTTGTGACCCATCTCCATAGGTTCTTCTTGGGACATTGATCATGTTGGGATAGCTCTGGTGGGCCTCGTGGTCCCATGACACACTCGCAAATGTCATCCATGGAGGACATAAAAAAAATAGTTTGATCTCTCTCTGAGTCCATCATCGTGCTCACTTAGTCAATTAACACAATCGAGGCCATCATGTATTCCCTCGTTGTGAAAGTAGGCCTTTATTTTGATAAGATTGTTGGAGGGAAAGCATGATGAGGGTGGAATTATCTTAAGTGAAGAGGCTCATAAGGGTAAACACATTGAAGAGGAAGAAGGATACAATAATGACCAGTGATTTTCTTATCATTCTCACAATATGATGCCTTGCTTCCCTAATATTGATCTAAATAAGTTTAATGGGTCAGATACAACAAGTTGAGTTGATCAAATGAAGAACTAATTTTCCCTTCATTCCATAGTATATGACCTATTGAAACTCTGCATAAATGTCCTAAATTTGGATAGGGAACATTAGCAATGATGGAAATGGCATAAGAAAGGTTCTTCAAGGTTTAGTACATGGAAGCAATTTGTGAAATCCATGTTTTCCCGCTTTATCCAGGATTTTTTTTCAGTCGAGCTTACCAAATTGCATCAAATAGGAATCGTGGGAGAATATATTGATGCTTTTGATGTTTGTTTGTTAGAACAGAGAATTTAACTGGTGATTTTTTTAAGCAATGCTTTATGAATGGTCTCAAGGAGGAAATGAAATCCCAAGTGGAGATGAACCACCTTGCTACTAGGTTGGAGGCCTCTAAGTTTACTTGTGGTTCACAAGTTGTATCATATTCCCAATCCAAATTCCCCAACTTTGTTCCATGTCCACACCCAAATGTGGTTACTCCTCAAAAACCTATGCTACCACTCATAGTCCACAAGTTGATTATGCTACAACTATGATGACAAATATGCTCATGGACATAAATGTAAGAAACACAAATTATTTATGATCAATTCTGAGGAAATTTCTAATGATGAAGTTAATGGAAAGACTTGGGAGGAAGTCACTCCCCCCACTGAGAAAGTTCATCTTCCTAACCAATAGCATGAAGAACCCCAAATCTATTTTCATGCTTTGACCAATATTGTCTCTCCTCATATGTTAATGTTGGTTGCCTATATCAAGCATCAAAAGGTCATGATTGTCTTAATTGATAGCAACACCATCAATAATTTCATTCATCGTCGCATTTCCAAAGAAACGCATTGGTATACCCATGCCATTAACAATTTTTAGATTATGATTGCTAATGGGGGATCTATGAAATATGGTTGTTGGTGTAAAAATGTGAAACTTTAAATGGGTGATTATTCCCTAAAATCTCACACGTTTTTCGTTGAAATGGATAGTTGTGATATTGATTTGGGTGTTAAATAGTTGAGAACATTAGGCCCCATCACCATGGATTTCCTAGAATTGTACATGAGTTTCAAGAAGGATGGACATTGCTACATGATAATGCAGAAGAATCCTTTCCACCTAAGCATGCGCCAACTATTCAGCACATCAGAGCGCATTCAAGAAGGGAGAGAGGCTCCAGCCCTCTCATTTTTCCCTTGAATATAAAAATTTCAATGTAATTTAAAGCAATTAAATGTTGTAAGGATGAGCAAAGACGAGTCATTGACTTTGTACAGGTTGTAGATAGACTCACCTTTAATGCCTGACGGTAGATTGATCTAGATCTGATTCGGACTAGATTTTTGTTTATTGTAATAAGCCTCGGTAGATAGGCATTTTGATGGTGATTAGACACCACTAGTGTAGTTTGGAGGGAAGGCTCGATTAGCCCCTCTTGTATAAATCATTGTAGCGTATGCCCAACAGAGGTTGTTTAAAGTTGATAGAAAATCATTGTAAGCTAAGGGAAGAAGATTCGAGACTCTGTTGTAGTCTGAGCCTTCACATATTGTAATTGACATTCATGGTAATACAAAGAGAACAGCTTTTCCTGCATAATATTATGTGTGTGTTTTGTGTATGTTTATGAATGTTGACAATGTGTATTCAAATGTAGTAAATGTATGAATAGGTTCCATCTACAGGGTTAAGATAGAATTCACTATCTTTTTGTGAGTTTGTTGGGTTATTCTAGGTTATTTTAGGATAAGTGCAAGGAGTGCACGATGGAGTATTGAGAAATCTGTGAGCTAGTGCAAGGAATGTGCATCTGAATTTCAAATCGAATTCAGAGGAGAATGTGTCACGAGGGCACACCAGAATAGTTTACAAACTCGAGAAGAGACTCAAGGTTACTGAACACATTGGAGGAGAAACTGTGCAGATAAGGCAGGTAAGACAGAGTTGTTGAACACTCTGTAGAGCTCTGTCAGTTGGGCATTGAGCAGGTGCAAGTGTGCACAAGAGAATTCTCTTCGATTTCGAAGAGAAGAGTGTCAAGGAGAAGACACCACAGAGTTGTTGAACACTTTGTAGGCTCAACAAGGAGTGCTTTGAGCAGGTGCAAAGAGTGCACAGAACGAACACGTTCTAAATTGTTGGAGGAAATCAAGGAAAACCAGAGTTATTGAACACTATGAGGAAGCTCTGCAAGGAGTGCATTGAGAAAGCGCAAGGAGTGTGCGAGAAATCTGTTTCGAGTTCTGTGAGAAGATTTCCAAGTGAAGACACACCAGAGTTATTGAACATTATGGGGAAGATCTCTGCAAGTGTGATTTGAGCAAGTGCAAGGAGTGCA
>ML803555.1:118076-128136 GCA_009831015.1 Picea engelmannii | reverse complement strand
TTTGTCAAGGAGGATAATACTCCCTTGGAACAAATCAACTTAGACGACGGTATGTGGCATATACACTTTGATGGTTCATGCTCTAATGAAGGAAACAGAGTTGGAATTATCTTGTACTCTCTTGTGGGGAAAATTCATAACTTTTCTTATAGTTTAGAGTTTTCTTGCACAAACAATGTCACTAAATTCTAAGATTTACTATTAGGCATTGAAAACACCTATAATCTGGGTTATGGTCACCTTACAATTTTTGAGTATTCCGAGCTTGTTGTGAACCTTGTACGTAAGATATAATCTCCTAGAAACAAGTTGATGAAACACTACACCCAAACTATTTGGGAACTTATCTCAAAGATACTATCTTTCAACATTACTCATGTTAAGAGGGAATTGAACTCAATGGCTAATCCGTTAGCTATTTTTGCAGCCTTTCATAATTGGCAACTTCTGCCACAAAGACCTGATTGTAATTTTGAATCTCTATATCATCCACATATCCTTTCCAATATAGAATCATGGCAGGTCTTCCCTAGTGATGAGAGAATATATTCTTTCATTCAAAATGAACCTTATAGGCCTAAGGAAATTATATCAATGGAAGATAACAAGATTCCCAAGGGCTTGATTCATCTAGAGAGTTCATTTTCATCGAGTGATGTAGGAAACAAAGAGAGTCATAAAGAAGAGGAGTTGAAAAGGAAAGTGGGTGAAACCATTTCCTTGAACATTGGAACACCTGAGTCTCCAAAGAACGTTAAAATAGGTGCCCAATGTTTTGATGAAGAAAAATTGAAGTTTGCTAGACTGCTTGGTGAATTTCAAGATGTTTTTTCTTGGTCTTATGAGGATCTTCAATTTTTTGATCCTGCTCTTATACAACATGCCATTCCTATCATGGAGGGCATAAAACTAGTTAGGAAAAAACAAATACCTATCAACCCTGCACTCAAAGAAACTATTCAAAAGGAGTTGGAAAAAATCTTGAAGGATGGGATCATCTTTACGGTTAAGTATTCATATTGTGTTTCTAATTTGATTCCCATTCAGAAAAAATATGGTCAAATCCGATTATGCATATATTTTTGTAAATTGAATCGAGCTAGCATAAAGGATCATTTTCCTCTCCCTAATATGGAAATGATTTTGCAGCAAGTTGCAGGGTCATAGATGATGTCCTTTCTTGACGGTTTCTCTAGTTACAATCAAATAAATGTAAAAAGGGAAGAAAAATATAAAACCACTTTTATTACTCGTTGGGGCACTTTTTCTTATGAACGTATGCCTTTTGGATTATCTAATGTAGGTGCCACTTTTCAAAGAGCTATGCAAATAACTTTTGATGATTTGATCGACAAGATTATTCATATCTATCTTGATGAATTAACTGTGTACTCTAAAAGATGATCATATGTTTCAAAGTTTCAAAAAGTATGGTTGGATCCTTTCAAGATCACTTTTTTCCTGGGTGAAAAATCTTACCTTCTAAAGGATTTGCAAGAGCATTTTTTTTCCTTCAGCACTAACGGTTCTCACTTAAAACACTACATGGAACCAACTTTAAGAGTTTAACACTGTTTGGATTATTTTGTATTTTAGTAATTCAATTATGATTTCATTTTTATAGTTTTCATTTCTGCTATTTCAATTCTTATTTTACAATAGTTTTCAATTATGCTTTTATTTTAGTAGTTTTCTTTCTGTTGTTTGCATTTATGTCATTGCATTTTAGTTGTTTTCAATTTTGTTGTTTCATTTCTATTATGACATTTTCTTGCTTTTGTTCTTTTGATTTCAATTTTTGTCAAGAATAAAATGTTGGATTAGTTATGCCACAACGACACTCCTGTAAAGTATTTTTAATCGATAACAATCAAGATTACACAACTATCACGATGTTCTCCCTGAAGGCATCATTGAATTTTTTTTCTTCTTTCATTGTTTTTTTATGAGATAGTTGGTTACATCCCGCTTCTTCTTTCCATTTCTTCATCCATTTTGACATTCAAAAGAGAAAGTCCATAAAATTATGCTTACAGGGATAAAGAGCAAGTCCATAAAAGATAAATTCCATTTTGAGATTCAAAAGAGCGAATTTTGGTTGAATGATTATGCTTACAGGGATAATCCCCCTCATACTTAACACTTTCTATGAGTTATTCCCAAATTCCCACTCATTTTTCTATTAAATACACTCACTTCCCCCTGTGGCATAATCATTCTGATTTATATCTTCTTGATCTGATGTTACTTGGTTTAYAAAACCATATATTCTGATTTCTTAATCTATTGGAATCAAATTTCCCTGTGGAGTCACCAATTTGTTGAAGATTAAAATCACAACGAGGAATTTCTCCCACAAAGTATTGCTAAAGCCCTATTATTTAAACTATGCTAATAATATAATACTAGTAGGTGGGACCCCCTTATAGACTGGAGGCTCAGAGATAGTCATATCACACATTTTATGTTGTTGTTTCGACGCTTCTTATACAGTCCTATATGGTTGACAATGGAGTCTTGGTTTCATTTTGACATAGTAATAGGTGTATGATGCATTTTATGGGATGTTTATGCAGTTCAAAGCATTATTTTTATGTTATGATGGCATATATTTACAACTGCTATGATTTAATCATGTCACAAATCATCATTATATACTACCTAGCCACATACACACAAGAAACATGTTAGTAATAACATAACCGAAACAAAGAAAATAAACTTACAAGAAAAAATCCTAAAAGGAAAGGATTTATGATTGAGTTATGTTAAGTATTATATGCAAATGAAAAGGTAAAATATGTTAGTGTTAGTCCTAAATATTCTATGGTTGGTTAGTGTCTATGTGATTTTAATTTGATTATTTTGGGTGCATATAATATTTCAATACATATGTTATGGCATAAGAGTTGGACAAAGGTTAACATGTGAATGATTTCAGTGGTGCATTAGGAAAGGAATATTGTCGCAGATTTCAATGGTTTGGAAATTGATTACATGGTTTAATGCATTGGTGAATGTTGGTTGTATTTTACTTCAGAATTGAATAATATAGGAGATGGAAGTGACATGCAGTAAATTCACATCACTCCATACTCCCCCCATCAGCCGTCACCCTAGTATTGTTCTTTGTTGCATTCAGTCTGTTGGTGCTTAAGCTTTGCATTTCAGGCTTGGGAAGAAAACATTCGGCTAGCTCACCCTTTTAAGCTCTCTGTTATAGGTATGGTTCTTTTTCACCCCATCCATGAATTATTCTCTGTGAATGAAAAATCAATGGCTCAATAATACTTGTGTCTGTGTTTTCCTAAGAATTGCAACTGTGTAAATGCTGATTTTTCTCTCTGGAATGAGTGTGTAATTGTTCGGATTGCAAGAAAAATAATTGATTTTTGGTTGAGTTGTACATTCACTGATTTCTCTGTCAATTAAAATTGTGGTGGGTCTCTGTGGATATTAAAGTGAATGTGGTATCATCTCTCTGTGTTAAATGGTGAGGGTTCACTCTGTGTATTATTGTCGGTTGCTTCCTCACAATCATGAGTGTAACCCTATCCAATCACATTCATATTGCTTTGTTTTTTCCATGCCAGAGTAATGGTCGTGGGCTCATTCTCATTGTCATGGCACCAAAGTATCTCAAGAATTGGTCTTAGGGTGTCCATAAATTTGATATATACCGTATGATTTTGGGCTGATATAAGTTATGACTCAGTGTTAGGCATCCTCACCGATATTGTTGTTAAATGGTTTGACTCTTGAGAAAATAGACAGAGGTTATATCTCTATGTGTTTTTGGTATCTTCCATTGTTCAATTGACATTTGCCTCTCCTTAGAAAACATAAAATTCACTATGTGCATCGGTTTTTTTACCTTACCCATCGTTGTTTCCTATGTGGCTAACTATTGTTCCATTGCCTAGACTGAGAGTTATAAGGAAACCCTGTGGATTTCTACTGTGATTTTATAGAAAGGGTCTTTGCCTATGGTTGATATGCCTCTAAGGACCTCCAGTTATCTATGCTATTGTTGAATGAGCACACTCTTGATTTTCTCCTTGTATTTGTTGTGATAGAACTCAATTTTAAATCCCCAACTGTTCTACTCCCTTTGAGCATCTTCTTGGTCTTCAAAGATTGGTTTATCAAGTGGAGTGTTTATGTAATTTTTCATTGAGGCCCTATCTCATATTTATATGATTAAATTGGTTGAAGAGTTACGATTGGGAATGAGTAATTATATACAGTTAGGGGTTGTTATCATGTCGTGATGTTTCCACTCACTGTGTTCTTACAATGTTGTCTTAATTACAAAATGGAAACACCTGTGTGTTTCACTAGGATCGATTAGGGTTATAGCTAATTATGGAAATGGTGATTGTGTGTATTTGGTTATGTTTATTGTGAATATATTATTGAATCATCGTGCATATTGAAAATGGTTACATCGACAGTGATGAGGTTCGAATTTTTATGTTGACTTTGGTTCCATGGCAAAAGATTATTGGTTGATATGATGAAGAATGTATGTAATAGTGCATGTTTTTGAAGTCTCTTAGATTTGGAAAGGGACTTGTTCATATTTTAATTTGGGATGACTAAGAATTGGTAGAAAGTGGATGTTATTCTTATAGTGATGCATTATGGGATAGAGGTGGAACAATGTTGTTGTGTGTTTTCTTTAAATTCTTAAAGGGAAAGAAAATAAATTAAAGACCAATCATTTTCTTAACAAGACTTTTGAATGGAAAGTTGTTTCGATTATGAGTATGATTTCACAGACTATTCTAATTGGGAATTTTTGAGAAATTTAAATGTTGTGACAAAAAATAATTTGATACAGAGTGATTGTTGATATGGTGTTGGTATTTTTTGTATTGAGTTTAGTACAGAGTTATGTTTAAATTGATTTGTTATATGAACAATACTCATTATTTCCCTACCATTCTCTCACTTTTCCGCACATTACAAATCCCCTCACCTTCCTAGATTCACTATTCATTCCCTATTCTCAAAATTAAATTATAGTTAAATGAAAACTCTGTATTATAGCAGTTGAAGGATGGCATAGGGATGAGCTACAGTTGATATGTTTTTTTATTACAATACAGTTGATTGTTTGATGATTTTTTGAGCATTAATCATGATCTAACCCTCTTCATTTTACCATTTTTTTCTCAATACAATCCCTCATATATCCCATAACTCTTATTCATCCCCTTCGCATTGACAAGTATTAAATGATTTTTATGGATTGGATTGCATGAGTTTGATGTATAGTTGACCCAAACTTTGTTTCATAATTAAAGAGATGTCATGGATGGGTTTTTGAAGAAACTAGTTTCTAATAAACACTACATACAGTAATGAGCTTCTTTAATAGAGGAATCCATGGCTGGAATAGCAAGGGAAGAGGAAATTGGAACATGGGCCCTAGAAGTCCAAGGTTTTTGATACATTTTGATGCAGATCCACAATAATTGAACCAACTATTCCAAGCTAAGTTTTTCAAATGGATTAGACAAGGGAAAGTCTAAACTAGGCTAGAAAGGCCTCCTTTCCAACCCCCACATGTACCTGGTATCCTAGTTCCCCCTCATGTCTCATTACAACCTGATGTCCCTGAAAATGACAGATGGAAAGAGATTGTCCACCCGACAGTCTCCCAACATCGTGGTTGGCCCACTTTGTCTCTACCTGCTCATCCTCCACCAATTAACCCAATTTTCCAAGCTGCCCCTGCACACTCACAAGTACAGTCTTCCCATGCAAGAAAGAGATTAAAAACTAAAGCCCACCATGCACCTGATAAAGGAAACGTTGTTGCTACCACCTCCTCTCCCTCAAGTGACTCTGCCAAATCCATTTCATCCTGCATGCACTTGAGATATGATTTCTCTCATGTTATCAGTGATATAAGGCCTAAAGGCTCCACACAGCCTAAGGAAAATTGA
Organism: Picea engelmannii; assembly: GCA_009831015.1. NCBI lineage: Eukaryota > Viridiplantae > Streptophyta > Pinopsida > Pinales > Pinaceae > Picea > Picea engelmannii. The sequence continues at coordinate 122,182 of ML803555.1, read as the reverse complement.
GAGAAATCAAAGGGAGACAATAGAAAGAAAGGGAGGATTGCCTCCCAAAGTGGAAAATATGGGTTTTGAGTGTTTTTTTATTGTTAAGAATAGTTGGCTGCTAACGTTTTTGGAAAACACACTATTTTTTGGATATGTTGGATATTATATTGTTTGGATATGGTTTCAAATATCATTGATATTAATTTTTAAAATTATGAGATTCGTGATGGGAGCCACAAGGAGGGATGTGTTTGATTGATTAACTAGTTTTGTTTATGTTTGTTAAGAAACTAAAGGGAGTCACAAGGGGTCTCACCTACTAGTTATTATTTATTAAATACCCTTATTATTATTTTATTAATTTCCTCCCTAAACTAAAAGTTAGTTGAGTTTTAGTTAACTTAACTAAAAGAGGTAGTTTAACTACTTCAACTAATTCTGATTGCTTAGAGGAAAAAGGAGAAGGAGGAACAAGAGGAGAACATAAGGAGAAAGCATACTAATGTCTGCTCTTGAGTTTTATTGAGACAATTCAATTTTCATTCATTCTTTAATTCATTGAAAGCCTAATTCTCTTTTATGACAATAGGGTCCTATTATAGACAACACGATTCAACACTGAATTACATCATTTAGACACTTGTTTTTCAGAGGTGTTGATCTATGTTTGATAGTCTGTGTAGAGTTGTCTTTTTGTGAATTCAATTTCATGATTGATAAAGGATATTGTGTAGAGTCGAGTGGGAAGCAATATGTGGCAAGTTGATCCAACTTTTAAAGTTTAGTTTTTTACTTTCTTTCAAAAGTCATTTTGTATGGTTTTCATTGGGGACATCTAAGTTTGACTTTGGTCCAAACTTCCTTAGGGAATTTCGTAAAGAGAATGATTCTTTTGATAAATTAGAATGAAATAAGAGATTGCTTTCTGTCTCATCTGTGATAATTATTGACTTGGTATTTTTTCTTATGTCTCTACATTTACTTTTACATCTGTTATATTCAGAAAATTACATAAATATTTAGTTTTTCAACAATCTTTTCTTTATAAAAATGTCAGCCTAAGCCCTTGTAACCAATACTCATGGATTAGGAAACAATTTTTAAGGCTATAAACATAGGGTGATATTCCAGTCTACCTTTCTTTAGCCACGTAAGATCTGAAAATGCTTGAGTAAGATTATTTCATATCTTTTCCTCAACAGGTACCAAATATTCCATAAGGAATATAAATGTGCATCTTTGTCATGCATCCAAATTATGTATCCACCCATATTCTAGTTTTTTTTAACTTACATCCATGATGTATTTAACCACATGCATAATCAAAACCCTGTGTGTAGCTTCCATGGGTATATTTCACAGCCTACATACATCTCTACTTTAAAATTAGTCAACTCATGATTGTTCAAAATCATTTTCATGCAATCCTCAAACGAATAATCATTTTCCTCTTATCATGACAACAACATCCTTGCTTGTTTACTCTTTCATCTATTTATACTAGTCTTTCTCAAGGGAATGGAGTGCATTCCCCTTAAGCTATCATTCAAAACAAAAATTTCATGACTCTTCAAAATGGAGTCAACCATGCATCCATGGTATTCACTTAATCTTGGCAAGTGCAATTCTTTCCTTACATATCACTCATCAAGGCARCCATATTGTGCCTTTAGTATACATATATCCTTACATCATGCATGTGAATCACTTTCAAATTTAATATCTTTCATACCTAATTGGTATTAATATCAATCTTAATTTCACGAAGCCTCACAATGCATTAATCCATGCATTCAAACACATACAAACCTAGACAAACATTCATCATGAAAGCTCATTTCTTGCACCCCTTTTCATTTCAGACATGCACATGGACCTATCAGACTTCCAGATCCTCCTCCAAGGATATTGCTTCCATCCTTGTGACAAGCCTCATAGGGACACTCAACACTGAGATTCCCTCTCAATTGTGAGCTTGCATTCATTTACATGACATCCACATGGAAGTTGAATCAGACATAGTCATAACTATGTTCCCTTTCTATATGATAACAACTAGCAAAAAAACACTCTTGCCTGAAACTCCATGGAACATTACCTAACTTATAAATACAATCTGGGCAATTATAACCATTCCCAAGGTAACAAAATCAACCAATTTGGCTTCCAACTTGTCTTGGTCAACATACCCTTTCAATCAAGGAAATCCTTTTTACATGCTTACTAGGTTACTCTAGCAACCATTTTCATTCAGGTTGTTAACTCCCTTACTATTATAAGGTCATTATTGACCAATACAGACCAACAACAAGTCTTATGCTACCACTAACCATAGGTTTATCTGAGTCTATTGGCATGTTACATTTAGGCAACCATCATCGTATGCATTGCAACATGTTCTCATCTTACATTTTCATGTCTAGACAAGTATTCATGCCATTAAATATTTCATATAGTGATGAGTGCATAATCTGGGTTATATACCCATTTCACTTTTTCCCTTTATGGGAATTAGCAACAATCTCAAAGGACTCCTCTTTATCGCGCTTAAATAGATCATCCCTACTGCAGGTTTCAACCATTAAAGGTCAAGTAAACTGACCCTACACAGTTTCATTAGTCCTCTGGTAATGAGGATTTATATACATAGGGTTTATTCTTTTATACAATCGGCCATCATAAATGTCAAGTGCTCCAATTTCCCATGCTTAGAGGCAGTATTACAAACACCAGTTTATCCATTCTTCGGGCTTAATATGCCCTTGACAAGACCTTGACATCATCAACCATTAATGTTCGGGTCTTATCCTAAGTGTTTATCATTTCATTCCTACTTATGTAGAAACATCCATTAATCCAACATGTCAAAAAATCTAATTCTTATGTTGTTGTCATCACGCTAAGATGTATGATGTAAAACTTTGAAAACAACAAAAGAGTTCCAATCGACAGTCCTTCTCCTCAAGGAGTCAATGCACATAATAAAAAATCTCCCAAAGGTATAATTAATTTTTAACAAGCTCATCTTAACCTTGGTAACCTATTGTCATGACTGTACAACAACACATACAATTGCACAGTGAAGTCAACATCTTTATTTGGAAATGCTAACAACAAACAACGTAGATTTCCAAAACATCTATAAACAGTAGAAGGTTTCATTCCTCTCTTTGGTAGAGGTTTGAATAAACATCTTAGGAATGAAAAAAGATAGGGTGTTACCCCTTAAAGTCCTCCAAAAATATTTTCATATGACTCGTGCATGAGTTGAAGTAGGCCAAGTATTGTTGTTATGCTCTGATACAAATTTGTAACACACCCGACCCCTAGATACGCTTTTAAGGGGTGGTGCATCATAATTTTGTCTTTACTTAATTGATCGAACCCTCCTTTTGGGGTGTTGTTGACAGGCAAAATTGACCGCTCGTCAACTAGAAGAGTGAGTCCAGTCTGGGGTTGTCTAATTAACCCAAGTCGTTTTCATTGACTCACCCTGATGGGTTTAATGGCTCCGTTGGCCAATCTAAAGTCCTAAGGGAAGCAAAAAACAACTAAAAGAAATGTAATAACTTATTAAATAATAATCACTGAAATATATATGTACATATAAATATATATATATATATATATATACAATTTATCTAAGTAATATTTATATAATAGTTCTATTTATCATATATACAATATATACAAATCACGATTTTTAATCTAAACTCATAAAAATCGAATGTAAATTGGTTCTTTTAACAACAGTAATAAAGTAAGCGAAAATACTATTTATTTTTTATTTCTTTTCTTGTATGTATACATTCATGAAATCAAATATTAAACTACTTAATTAAACAGAAAGATATAGATAGTGGAAATCATTCTATATATAAAAACTTCTATAATAAGCAAGCAAATGAAATAAAATAATAGACTAACCTATTAATGCATCCAACGTCTGTACAATAGAGAATATCTAACCACCTTTATCCGAGAAGTAAACCTACAACAAATCTTAAGATTGATCCATCTAAATGCGAAACAATATGCTAGAGATTGAGTTTTGATAACATAACATATAATGGAGACAGTCACAGTGATCTTATGATTTACAAGTAACTATAGTGAGATAAATC